>JAWPHD010014187.1:0-17500 GCA_037043455.1 Cyrtodaria siliqua | reverse complement strand
GAAGATAGGAATCCGGTAACCGTGATATAAAAAAAACTGACATATGATGTTGAAAACACGTTTTGAAGAGAATGAAAGACAAATATGAATTCTAGATGTAACAATGGGTCTAGAAAAAATAAAATGTTCTAAATTATCAAATGTAACCATTGTAACCACTGTTGCCATCATATTTATAAAAGCACAGTGGGAAATGCAATGTGTATGATATTTATATAAAAGTCATTTTTTTAAAATTCTCAAACGTAACTATTGTAACCATTGTAACAAGGCTTTTTATATAAAACACGCATGAACATAGAATCAATGTGTATAATCTGTATGTAACTCAATGAACTAAGGTGTAACTGGATTGTAACTTACGTACTGAGCAACTGTTTTCATGTTTCACTTTAAAAACTGCCTTTTATAATAAAGTAACCATTGTAACCACGTTTAGAAGAAACTGCAGATAAAATAGGAACTTTACATGTATCCCTGTATAACCATAGTGTAACCATAGTGTAACCTGTAACCATAGTGTAACCATAGTGTAACCATAGTGTTACTGTTATGTTAGTGATGTACCTAGTCTAGAAAAAAGGACAATGTTTCGAATTATCAAATGTAGCCTCAAGGTATCATCTGTAACCAGAATAAAATAAGCACATAGATATACGCATATATATTCTGTATGTAACTCAATGTAACTAAGGTGTAACTGGATTGTAACTTATGTACCGAGCAACTGTTCTCATGTTTCACTTTTAAAACTTCTTTTTATAACAAAAGTAACCATTGTAACCACGTTTTGAAGAGAATGCACGTTAAATAGCAACTATTCATGTATCGCTGTGTAACTGTAGTGTAACTGTTATGTAACTGATGTAACTACTCTAGAAAAAAAAGTCATTTCTTTAAAATTCACTTTAAAAACTGCGTTTTATAATAAAGTTACCTTCTTTACAACTGCCAGTTGATATGTAACCATCGTAACTGTTTCTTGTTAGCGTTACAAAATGGACCTTTCTTAAAATATGCGCCAGTTTCGTGCTCTAGGTGAAGCAGATAAGTTAGTAGTAGTAATAGAGCAGTTGTAGCAGTAGTAATAATGGTGGAAAATATTGTAGTAAGTTTGTAGTAACAGAATAATGAGCTCATCAGAAGCAGTCTCACCTGGACAACCGTTTTAAAGGCAGCAGAGCAATCGTAGAGTACTACTACTTCTATAGTTAGTATAATTTCTGAATTGTATTTTATTTCAGCGATGTTACGTTTAACGTTATAGTACCTGCGTTTGAATTAAGTAGTAAAGACTATGGTGTTATCGTACGTTTTACTAACTTGGACCTGGCAGGAAAAGAATTTATACTGCAAAAAAAAAGGTAAGCTGTTACACTGTATATTTGTAACCATTTAGAATAATACACATCCTTTTGTTGTTAATGTAATACCAGTCCATTAAAATACCTAAGTTTCTTTTGTTCCAGCAAACAGCAGTTGACATGGAGAAAATCTTATATCAAAATGTGTTTTGAGCGTAAAATATTTATTTTTCGACGAATTTCCAAAAGTAAGTTATTTTTGCTTACCAATAAAAATAACGGTTTTAATGAGATATCATTTATGTAAGTATTTTTAAAATTATTGATGTAAATGCTCAAAAACGTTTAGCTGAAACATGCGCCCTTTAACTATAGTTTTCGCTTGAAAACTTATAATAGTATTTTTAACTATTTTAAAGCATGCATTGAAATTGTTTTAGAATGGGTTCGCGCTTTCTCACCAGTGAGGGCATTATTTGTTTTCACTTTCAAGCTTCTATTTTGAACTGATAAAGGTGTGGGGGGGGGGGGGGGGGAGCGAGGGAGCATGCGTGCGTGCGGCTGTGAGGTTGTGTTACTTTCTTATTATTTGCATGTTCCTTTCATATATAAATCATGTTATTTACGTATGCTTCACACATATGTGACTCACATTTGCCACATATGTTTTTCATGTTAAAGTAATACACCTATGCCTCATATCTAATGTATACATGTGTATTTCATATGAAAATATTATACATTAAATACATAATGTATTTATGAAAAAAAAAGTGCAGAATATTGTAGAAAATGGTTTTAACAACCTGTTTAATAATATTAAGTAAGAGTATAATAATGGACCTTTGGAAACGGCCGAACACGACTAATACGAAGGTGAAATATTGCAGTCTCGGTTTGAGACTGTTCATGAGCGGTAGTGAAATATTCTAGCTACCGCTCACGCCATCTAGCATTTTCATATGTATTACATATGTGTTGCTTTCGTGTGGAATGCATGTGTGAAATGCATGCGTTGTCGCATAGGAGAAACATATGAATTCCATGCCTAGATATTTTTCCTGTGTATATAAAGGTATGGTTTATATACTTTTGTAAATAAGTTAATCATATAAGACATGCATGGATCTATGTTTATTAAATGTGATTCAAATGGTTTTCTCTTTTCATAGATTACAATCATATATTGATACAGTCAAATTGAGGTGCCGTCCACAGACTGTTTCACGGTTATATTTAGAAAGAGAATCTGTCAAATGCAAACCATTCATCCTCTCAAAACTTTACTTCTTTTCTCTTTACCTTGCGTCTGTAACCATTCTTCTTCTGTGCGCACAGGTTGTATTAGTGATGTGGTTTTAGAAAGTATATATCTATGTTGCTGTAATGTATCATGATGCAACGGAGACCAGATAAACTTAAACAATATAAATGAATCTGAAAATATGTACCTTTAACGTTAAAGATTAGGTGAAACAAAAACAAACGAAAACAAATGTTTGAATGGCTTAAACTTAACAATTGTGTCTTCTACAATAATTACATTGTGACCCAAATTGTTTTGAAAAATGGAAGCAAGAATGGGGGCATGAAGCTTACTTTAGCGGTGACAGTAGTAATTGCAAAGGCGTGGGCATCCTTATATCCTCAAAAGTTCAATGTAAAATTATGGAACACACCGAGATACTCACTGGTAGATTACATTACTTGAGGAGAAGGATTTACTGATGGAACGAACAAAGACGATATACATTTTTTTCACGAAAATAGAGAATTTATAGGGAGAGAGATTTGGAGGGAAATAAAAAGACAAGAGAAAAGATAAATTCTATAATTGCAAATTATGATATAAACGACATATGGCGAATATTGAATCTCGACTCTCAACATTTTACATGGCATTCTAACCATGAACCTCCATTTTTTTGTAGACTTAACTACTTTTTAATATCCTCGAATATAGTAAATAATGTTACAAAATGTAAAATATCTACAGGTTTACGTTCTGATCACTCCATTGTATATTTTAACATTAACTTGACAAAGCAAGACCATGGACTCGGGTATTTTAAACTTAATAATAGTGTACTGTTAAATGATGAATATCAAATAAATATTCGAAATGCTATAAAAGAAGTATCATATATAAATAGGAATGCAAATCATAATACATTATGGGAATTAATTAAGGGTGCAATAAGGAATGAAACAATTAAATATTAATCCACTAAAAAGAAAAGCGAAATAAATGAAGAAAAAATAGTCACTAGAGAAAAAGATACATTACAATACGAATTACCAAACGACCCAAACAATGACCAACTAGAAATTGTTATTGTCCATGGGACAAAAACGTATGGCTCCCCCACTAGCCCGAACAGGCATAATTGACGACTCTAGGTCCAACCGTCCTCTATTGATCTGAGATCGTTTTGATATTCAATATCCCTGTGACTGTATCTACTATCTGTATCAGTAAGGCCACATAAAAATATGTGTGGTTCCTATTGTTTTAAGGGGCCGACCATAAAACATTTTATGCAAAAAAAAAAAAAAAAAAAAAAAAATAAATAAATAAATTAAAAATCAATAAAAAATTTTTTTTAAAAAAAATAAAAAATAAATAAAAAAAATTAAACAAAAAAAACAATCAATAGGGGTCATCTACTGGTCATGACCAACCATCCATCCAAGTTTGAGGACCATAGGTCCAACCATTCTCTAGTTATTGATCGAACATCGTTTTGATAGTCAATGTCACCTCAACCTTGACCTTTGACCTAGTGACTCCAAAATCAATAGGGGTCATCTACTTGTCATGACCAACCATCCTTCCAAGTTTGAGGACCCTAGGTCCAACCATTCTCTAGTTATTGATCGGACATCGTTTTCATAGTCAATGTCACCGCAACCTTGACCTTTGACCTAGTGACCCCAAAATCAATAGGGGTCATCTACTTGTCATGACCAACCATCCTTCCAAGTTTGAGGACCCTAGGTCCAACCATTCTCTAGTTATTGATCGGACATCGTTTTGATAGTCAATGTCACCGCAACCTTGACCTTTGACCTAGTGACCCCAAAATCAATAGGGGTCATCTACTTGTCATGACCAACCATCCTTCCAAGTTTGAGGACCCTAGGGCCAACCATTCTCTAGTTATTGATCGGACATCGTTTTGATAGTCAATGTCACCGCAACCTTGACCTTTGACCTAGTGACCCCAAAATCAATAGGGGTCATCTACTTGTCATGACCAACCATTCTTCCAAGTTTGAGGACCCTAGGTCCAACCATTCTCTAGTTATTGATCGGACATCGTTTGTGACACAGACCTACAGACAGACAGAGAAACAGACAGACAGACAGAAAGCACAACATCAATATAGCTCCCCTACCACACTTTGTGTGGTAGCTACCCTACCACACTTTGTGTGGGGGAGCCATAATTAAATGAAACACTAAAAGCAAAGAAAGACAAATTATCAGAAATAATTGAAATAAAAAAACCGGATTAATTTTGAGAGCAAAAGCATGCTATATCGAAGGGGCAGAGAAAAATACTAAATATTTCTCAAATTTAGAAAGGAAAAGATCTGAGAAAAAAGATTAGTAAATAACGGTAATGAAATAAGACATCATAAAGATATAATTGAAGAAACAAAAGCATACTACGAACAACTGTACAAAAAAGTTAACTTAATTGGCTCTACCCACGATTTCTTTCCTTATGCACGTGTTCCCGATATATGCAAATTGTTAGATACATATGATTTGCAAGGTATCATTAATGATGTTTTACGAGATGTAAATTCTCTGCCGAGTAAACAGGTATGGAAGAAGAAAGTGCATACAGCCGGTATCGCCAAAGAAACGAATCTATGGCGTGAACGACTAAACGCAGATCAAGACTTTGCATACTTCAAAATCTTACATACAGAAATACGGCCCGCGATAATATACGAGTTGTCGCGCAACCATTCTCCTCTATATATCGTAGATCTCGTTGCCTTGTTATGGTCAAGACCAATCATTCTGGAAGATAAGACATGTATAAACTGTTCAAATGTACACCAAGACACAATCTCAAATGTCCTTTCAAAGTGTACGACTAGTAGAAATGTGAGAGCCGCGTTGCTTGACGACCTGAAACTTATTTGTGGCCCGGTATTCACTAACAAGTTAAGTTTGATTGACGAAACCAGATTTACTCTGAAAATTCTCGGTGCGGATATAGGCATTTCACTCTGTCGAAGCGTCCAAGATGCGTTTTTAAAGCGATGTTTTAAATATGCTTTTGATTGTAAATCTTTATTCTATAAATAAATTGCTCTTGCAGTAATATGATTGCCTTAAACATAGCATTAAAAGTACTCAATGTAAAGAACACTTTGACTAACGTACCCGTAATGGCCCGAACCGTTAATGGTAGAAAAATACCGTCCCCGCGCCCTTCCTTCTTCAATTTTCGATTTCGTGATTAAGGCTGGTCAAAACGGGAATATACAACGTATAATATGGAAACTAGCACAGTCGCATTATAGCGACTGGATATATGGCCCACTTTTACGTGGGGTGAGCGCGTAAGCTAGTATATGGATGCATAAATGAGTATGCGTATGTATGCGTACATGTATATATGTGTGTTTGTGTGCGAGTATGGGTGTTCATGTGCGTATTTATATAATAGTTGTTCCCTTTGTCACGTTTTATATGCTATTTTGAAATTGCATATATGCCATACTGTCATTACTCGATATGTCTCACCATAATTGTAGTATGATAATCTCCCAAGTGGAGGAAATAAAGTTCATCATCATCATCATCAACATGAAAAACAATAAAAGTTCTGGTTCAGCAGTATCACCACTGAATTTTATAAAATATTCTGGAATTATTTAAAGCAATTTTACTTAAACTCAATTAATTATTCATATGATAAAGGCGATTTAACCACGCTACAAAAACAAGGTATAATAACGCTTTTACCAAAAACGATAAAGAACTTACATCACTAAATAATTAGAGACCGATAACTTTACTAAATATTGATTACAAAATCGCAACAAAAACAATCGCAAATAGACTTAAAAGTGTTATTCCACGCATTATTAACGCATCATAAACCGGTTTTATAAAGGGAAGATAAATTGGGGAAAATAAGATTTTTATTTGATGTAATGGATTATCTTAACGACAATGAAAGTCCGGGTTTACTTTTTTTTGCAGATTTTGAAAAAGCCTTTGATAGTATAGATCATGAATTTATTTTAACCTGTTTGAGATATTTTAACTTTGGTGACTCTATAACAAGTTGGATACACTGTTTTATCATGATGTACAGAGTTGTGTTTCCAATAATGGATATATGTCGGATTTCTTTAAGGTTCAAAGAGGAGTTAGACAAGGATGCCCACTGTCGCCCGTTTGGTTTATTATAGTTATTGAAATTTTATCAAATGCTATAAAACATGAGGAAAATATTAAAGGGATAGTTCAAGCCGAAGAACATTCATTCTTCGCTGACGATGCTACGTTGATGGATGGTTCACAAAAATCATTCGAAACATTAATTAATGTAGTTGAAGAGTTTCAAAATATATCTGGGTTAAAATTAAATACGGAATAAACAACTGTTTTAAGAACTGGTTCCCTTAAAAATGCTAACATTGAATATTGTAAAAACAAAAAATGTAAATGGACATCAGATAAAGCAAGTACCTTAGGGATGTTTTTCACAAATAATAGAAAAAAAGTACATGAACTCAACTTAAATCCAAAAATTGATGAATTTTATATCTTTTCAATAAATGGAAAAAACCATGATTTATCTCTAATAGGTAAAATCACAGTTATTAAAAGTTTTGCTCTTCCCAAACTTATATACCTTTTAACAGTCCTAGAAAACCCTAAAAATGATATTATCAAAGACATAACACAACAAATGTATCAATTCTTATGGAATGACAAACCTGATAAAATAGGAAGAAAATCTTAATACAGGAATACGATAAAGGGGGTCTAAAAATGATCAGTTTAGAAGTGTATATAAAATCCTTAAAATGTAGCTGGATTAAACGGATTTTAGACCCAAACAATAACGCATCATGAAAATGTCACTATACAAAATGAATTAAATAAAATAGGTGGAAGCGCGTTTTTTTAATGCAATTTTAATTGTAAAGACGTAAATACAATTTATATAAAAAAATTGTTTTTTTAAAGAAAGAATTGAAAGCTGGTCAAAAGTAAATTATAAGAAAGATATAGAATCTATTTCCAAGCAATTAATCTGGAACAAATCGTTATTAAAACACAATAAAAAAGTATTTTATATTAAAAATTGGGACGATTTAGGCTTGAAATATATTGAACAACTATTTAGGCTTGAAATATATTGAACAACTATACAATTATTGTGTAAGAAGATTTTTTACTTTTACAGAGTTTAAAGAATTATTCGATGTTAAAAACAGTGATTTTTCTACAATACCATTCATTAATTAAGAACATTTCAAAAGAATGGAAAAGACTACTCCAAGAAGAACAAATAAATGTAACAAATAATACAGATGTTTTGATAAAGACTTTTTTAAAAAGCAAAACACCAAATAAACTTCTAAAAAGGTTATTGATAGAAAAAGAGACACATGACAATATTGTAAAACCGCAAGTAAAGTGGGAAGAAATCCTAGGAGATTTAGATTGGAAAAATATTTATATTTCACCATTCATAAGTACAATAGACACAAAACTATGTACGTTTCAATATAAATATATCATGAGAATCATACCGTGTAATAAGTTATTATATAAATGCAAACTTGTTAGCTCAAGTCTGTGTGATTTTTGTGGAATGCATGTTGAATCTCTTATACATTTATTTTGGGAATGTCAAATTATTCAACAATTCTGGACGAGTTTACAAGGATTTCTCCAGGATAAGCGTTTGACTTCTATGGTTATGTGATTTATAAACTTCGTAAGATTCTTGGTCATGATCACCTTCATACTATCTTTGTTAAACGTGTTAAAAAGTTTATCAAAAGAGGTTATGACCCTATCATTTTGCAACGTACTTCATGCTTGGTGGTGGACCCTTTTACAGTTTGCCACAGGCTGTGGACCCTATGATGACGCCTACCTAAAGTCCATTGGGACGGTGGCGTTTGATGTTTGTCTATGATCTTTCTTGTCGTGCCCTTAATGGTTTATTCTCTTGTTGCTCTGGCTTCTGCCAAGTCATTGAGTACCTTCATTGTGGCTTTCTAGGCTATTGCTTTTAGCTCGACTATTCGAAGAATAAGAGAGCTCACCCCGGCGTCGGCGTCGGCGTCGGCGTCCCACATCAAGGTTTGCGTGTAAGCTGTGTTTACAAGTCTATATCTCTTACATTTCTTACCCTAGCACAACCAAATTCGGCCATTAGCTTCTTTATGGCATTATCTTAAGGGCTGCTTAAGTAATTTTGCCTCCTGTAACCCCTGAGCTCCCATGGACCCAAATTCTGATAGCCCTTAAAATGTGTCTGTTTCACATCACATTTTGCGTGTAAGCTGTGTTTACAGGTCTATATCTCTTACATTTCTTGTCCTAGCTGAACTATGTTTTGGAAATAGTTTCCTGAAAGTATGTTGTAAAGGGTTGGGTAAGTAATTTTGTCTTCTGCAAATTCTGGGCTCCCATGGAACCCAAATTGTGATGGCCCATAAAGTGTGCAATAAAGGCAGATCTAGGTTTGCATGTAAGCATGTATATATCTATAATTGTGGTTTGGGATTTCTTATAGCATTATGCATCTTATTCATACTTCATCCACATTGGGGGCATGGGCTCCCTCCTCCTCCCCCACCCGCCCCCCTCCCCACTCCCACCCCACCTCCACACACTTTTTTTTTTTACATTTTATTTTACATATTTCTGTGATGTTTTAGTCAACTCTTACACATATATGTTGCCCCCTCCCCACACCCCACGCCTCTCACCCCCTCCCCGCACACACTTGAAACTGTATTTTTTTTTTTACATATTTTTGTGTTGCTTTTGTCAATTCTTACACATGTTGTTACCCCCTCCCCGCCCCCGCTCCCTGCCTCCCCTTCCCCGCCACCCCGCCCCCCCCCCACCACACACTCAAAACTAGATTTTTTTTTTTTTACGTATTTCTGTGTTGTTAGCTCACCTGAGCCGAAGGCTCAAAGGTGAGCTATTGGGATCACTCTTCGTCCGTCGTCCGTCGTCTGTCGTCCGTCGTCCGTCGTCGTCGTCCGTCGTCCGTCGTCGTCGTCCGTCGTTAACTTTTGCTTCAAACGACTTCTCCTCAGAAACCGCTTGGCCAATTTTGACCACACTTCACATGGATGATCCTTCGATGAATGCTTTTTAGATTTGTTAAAATTAGGTCAGCACGACAACCAAGATGGCCGCCATTACCATATATGGTCAAAACCTTAAAAAATCTTCTTCTCAAGAACCTCCAGACAGATTCCGACAGTTTTTCTTTTAATATGACCGCCAACGGCTAAACTATCAAGTTTGTTCAAATGAAGTCCCCGGGGTCAAAAATGGCTGTGCCTCGGGGGTCCAAATTCTGTATATTGAGATTTTGCATGTTTTTCATAGACTTATATAGGAAAAAACTTTAAAAAATCTTCTACTCATAAACTGCAAGAGCCAGAGGTTTGATATTTTGCAATTACTATAAGCTTATGGTCCTTTACCAAGTTTGTTCAAATGGTGACCCTGGGGTCACATTTGGCCCCGCCCCAAGGGTCACATGTTTTACATAGACATGTATTTGGAAAAACTTAAAAAATCTTCTTCTCTGAAACTGCAAGAGCCAGAGGTTTAATATTTTGCATTTGCTTTAAGCTTATGGTCCTCTACCAAGATTGTTCAAATGGTGACCCAGAGGTCACATTTGGCTCCGCCCCAGGGGTCACAGTTTTACATAGGCTTGTATAGGGAAAAACTGAAAAAAATCTTCTTCTCTGGAACGATATGGCACGCAGCTCTCATGTATTACATGTAGCATCAGCTTATGGTCCTCTACTTAGTTTGTTCAAATGGTGACCCTGGGGTCAAATTTGTCACCGGCCCGGGGGTCACAGTTATACATAGACTTATAAAGGGAAAAAAATAAAAAAATCTTCTCGGAAACTACAAGAGCCAGAGGTTTGATATTTTGCATTTACTATAAGCTTATGGTCCTTTACCAAGTTTGTTCAAATGGTGACCCTTGGGTCACATTTGGCCCCGCCCCAAGGGTCACATGTTTTACATAGACATGTATAGGGGAAAACTTAAAAAATCATCTTCTCTGAAACTGCAAGAGCCAGAGGTTTAATATTTTGCTTTTGCTATAAGCTTATGGTCCTCTACCAATTTTGTTCAAATGGTGACCCTGGGTCACTTTTGGCCCCGCCCCGGGGGTCACAGTTTTACATAGGCCTGTATAGGGAAAAACTGAAAAAAATCTTCTTCCCTGGAACTGCAAGAGCCAGAGGTTTAATATTTTGCTTTTGCTATAAGCTCATGGTCCTCTACCAAGTTTGTTCCAATGGTGACCCTGGGTCACATTTGGCCCCGCCCCGGGGTTCACAGTTTTACATAGGCCTGTATAGGGAAAAACTGAAAAAAATCTTCATCTCTGGAACTGCATGAGCCAGAGGTTTAATATTTTGCATTTGTTATAAGCTTATGGTCCTCTACCAAGTTTGTTCAAATGGTGACCCTGGTGTCAAACTTGGTCGTGCCCCGGGGGTCAGTTTTATATAGACATATATATAGGAAAAAAATAATCATCTCTGAACCTGCAAGAGCCAGAGGTTTAGTATGTTGCATTTACTATTAGATTATGGTCCTCTACCAAGTTTGTTCAAATGGTGACCCTGGGGTAAAATTTGACCCCACTCAGTGGGTCACAGTTTTACATAGAATTACATAGGAAACCCTTTAAAGTCTTCTTCTCTGGAACTAAAAGAGCCAGAGGTTTAATATTTTGCATTTACTATACTCTTTTGGTCCTTTACCAAGTTTGTTCAAATGGTGACCCTGGGTTCACATTTGGCCCCACCCCAGGGGTCACGTTTTACATAGACTTTTATAGGGAAAAACTTAAAAAATCATCTTCTCTAAAACCACAAAGCACACCTCTCATATGTTACATGTAGCCCTGGGGTCACATTTGGCTCTGCCCAAGGTGTTACTCTCTAGCATCTTCATTTTGTATTTGATCTTTTATACCAAACTTTGTCAGTGTCTTAAACTGTCTATATCAATGTTATTATACACAACAGAGCCCACATTTCTTGAACAATCTTAACCAAACGTGCACAGATTATATATGACCATAAGATTTCGAAGAAGTTCGATAATGTGCCAGTACTCAGGTGATCGCTTTAGGGCCATCTTGGCCCTCTTGTATTGGTTCAAATTAACTCAGGTGAGCGATATAGGGCCATCATGGCCCTCTTGTTTTAGTCAATGTGTAAGAACACATATATGTTGCCCCTCACCCCACACCCCACCCACCCCAACACTTGAAACTCTATTTTTTATTTTATATTTTTACATATTTCTGTGTTGCTTTTGTCAATTCTTACACATGTTGCCCCATCCCCCACAGCCTCCCCTTCCCCGCCCCGCCCCCTCCCCCACCACACACTCGAAACTAGAATATTTTTTATTCAATTTTTTTTTTTTACATATTTTTGCGTTGTTTTGGTCAATTCTTACACATAGCTTCTTACACATATATGTTGCTCCCTCCCACTCCCTCCACCCCCTGCCTCTCCCCTGCACCCTCCCCCCACACACACTCGAAGTTTTTTTTATTGTTTTTTTTTACATATTTCTGTGTTGTTTTGGTAAATTCTTACACATAGCTATGTTGCGCCCCCCACCCCTCCCCCCACCACCACACCGCCACGCTCGAGTCTGGAATATTTGTATTGAATGTTTATTGTTTATTTACATATATCTGTGTTGTTTTGGTAAATTCTTACACATATCTTCTAACACATATATGTTGCCCCTTCCACCCCACTCCCTGCTTCTCCACTCCACCCCCCCCCCCCTCCGCCCACCCCCACTACCTCCCACTCGAAACTCGATTTTTTTTTGATTTTTTTTTTACATATTTCTGTGTTGTTTTTGTCAATTCCTACACATAGCTATCATGCCCCCCCCACCCACCCACTCGAAGTATTTTTATTTTGTTTTTTCATATTTCTGTGGTGTTTTGGTCCATTCTTACATAGCTTCTTACACATATATGTTGCCCTCCCCACCCCCGCCTCTCCCCCATCCCTACTCAAAACTCGATTTTTTTTTTACATATTTTTGTGTCGTTTTGGTGAATTCTTACATGGCTTTTTACACATATATGTTGCCCTCACCACCCCCACTACCCCCACCCCCATCCCCGCCTCTCCCCGCTCCCCGCTCCCCCAACCCCAGCCCCACCCCCACTTAAAACTCGATATATATATATTATTTTTTTTTTACATATTTCTGTATAGTTTTGGTCAGTTCTTATACATAGCTATGTTGCGCCCCCAACCCCACCCCACATTGTTTAGCCTTGTTTTCTGATGGTATATACTAGCTATATAATTTATTATTCTCTGAAAAATCGAATAGTCGAGCTGCGCTGTTCTCCGACAGCTCTTGTTTTGTATTATATTTACACGAGCATATTTGTGTTTTACTTATATTGCCTATTGATGCTGCCTTGTTGGTTAGAGATTAGATCATGGCGGGGATTTCTTTATTTACACTGTCCTGTTTTAATGGGATGACAGTAGGCTAAGTGTGAGGTTTGGTGCATCCTAGAACCGGTTTAAACCCCCAGTGGCCTACTTTGCCACTGACCGTTCCAAGGCGGTAGCCCTATTGTCAACCCTTTTGTGTTTGTGATGTCGTTTGTTTTTATTATTACTTTTGCCATCTTGTTTGTCTGTTTGCATGTTTGTGTCTGTGTTTTGTGGTTGACTGTCCTCCTTGAATGCTACTTTCCCTGTTCGATCTTTTTATATTTCTTTGGATGTAAATATGGATCTAAAAACAATATCATTTGGTATAAACAAAAACAAAATACATAGCTGTATTATCAACTTTATTTACTTATTGCAAAATATTTCATTTTCATCAACAAAAACAAGAAAACCATACCTGAGTTTGACTGCTTTATAAAATATTTAAACAAAAGAAAGGATATAGAAAAGAATATTGCAATATTTAAAGACAAAATTGAACAACACGACAAAAAATGGGAAAACATGAATACATAATGGAAAATGAAGGGCGACTGAGATATACGATATAAAAAGCACTGTATGTATGTGTATATATACATGTATATTTGTATGTGTGTATATATGTGTGTGTGTATACATATATATACACAGAGCGCTGTAATATAAAAACGGCATCAACAATGTAACTCTGTCCAAAACTTCTAATACTCCTATTTCTCCCCACCTTTAAACTACTTATATCCCTGCTAATTCTATATAAATTCTCCTTAAAGTTTCTTTTATGACATACGTGTATTGCAAGTTGTTGCAACATTAAGATAAGCTACTATATAAGCGAACGTTAATTACTATATGTAACACATTGTAATATAATATGCCTTGAGAGAAATAAATTATTAAAAAAATAAATAATAAAAAAATAAAAACATTGACTATTTCCGTATATCAATGTTATATTTAAATAAAAAACAATAATATGTTTTATGGCACAAACATATGTCATTTTATGCGCGGAAACCGATGAAAAAAAGAGTTCAGTTATTAACAATTCTGCTAAATGTATAGGTAAAACTATTTTCAAATAAGGGACGATATGGTAACAATCACCTATGTATATGAAGGCAAACACATGCCCGTCTAAGTGGGGCGCGAAATGCAAATATAAACACATTGCAATAAGTTGTACAGTCTGATTTTTTTTTAAAATAAATTTAAAACAAGACTGAGATCAATAATATCAAATAACTCTTTCATACTAGTAATACGGTAGTATCATTGTACACATCCTAACAAGATGTGCTTGACTGTTAACCGTGCAAAACAGGGTATTCATTCTGGCAGTTGCTCACCTTGTAATACATGCGAATGAGTATAACGTGTATGCCCTATTCTGCACCGGGATAAAACAACTCTACAATTTCAAACACTAAATAAACTTAGCGCACATACTAATTTACCTTGATAAATGTGCATATACAAATGTCTTTCCGATTGTAAGGATCAAATTCTTGATTATACTATGCATATTTATTGAACGCGCAGTTTGTAAGATGACCAAGTTAGACAAGATCGAAGACGTCACATGTTATGTTTTATTAATATATAGCTGTATTTTATCAATAAATTTGATGGAGAATCTTTATAAGTTCTCCTTAAACCATCAACGAAATAAGTTTCAACACCGACCAAATATTAAAAAAAGAACCAAAATAGAAATGAAAGTAGGTATATAAATCGAATAGGAAATGTAACACTTACAGAACTCAGTCAACTAAACATGCGCGTTCAAAACAAACAACAATCACACTGAGGAATATAAGCAAACTGTTCAACAACAAGGGTTGCCATTTAGGCCTTGGAACTGTCAGTGACAAACGACCGACTGGGGTGTAAATCAGGATTTATGGTGCATCAAGCCTCAAAAGAAATCCCCACCAGATCATATCCTCAGCTTATCGCATATACAATATAGGAAAGAGTATGATAAACGGCCGAACACGACACATACAAAATATTGCAGTCTCGGTTTGATTGAGACTGTTCATGAACGGTAGTGAAATATGCTAGGAAGTTTGATGTATACATGCATTGTGGAACTGTTTATGCCGTAGGCAATCTATATAGAAAGTTTGATGCATACAGGCATTATGTAACAGGAGTAAATAAATACAGATACAAAACTTGTAAAGGACGTAGGTTCACGTATCATAAAGCATATTTATCATTGTCTGAAGGTAAAGTTCAGCTGAATAGAACAGAAACATACACCTGTTGTTATTTTAGTTCAAATTAATTGACCAAGCGATATTGACATACTTTAGTTTTATATAGTAATGCATGTCGATTATTTCAGGCAATGTCAAAGAGTACATGAAAAGGAAAAACAAGTATACCACATATTTGGAGGCATACTCAGAATACCTTTGGTTTCACGTGCACGGCAATTGGAATACTGTTATTGCGTAGTAAACAAGTCAAAACATAAAGATCCAGTGGCTGAACAGCTTCCTTCGCAACAATTTCGACGGTTAAAACCTGGCAAGTACTTTTTAAATCCTTCTCTTTAGCATACTTTAAGGATAAACTTGCGCATTTGTATCGTACGTATAAGTAAACTGATATGTACGATTGTATCGTCAATAGTTTATTTCAGTTATATTATTAGTTCTAATAATAATAATAGTTGTAACTAATAATGTGTTAGTCTTCCCCTCAGGCTAGGTTTAACACATTCATATTCCGAATGTACAATGAGTGTTCATTATATTTTGCCAGTTGTAGTGTTATTTCTAGAAAATTACATACTTTTACATTCCTTCAAAGCACTCTCTAATAGCTTGTATGCAAAGTTTTAATCGTTTTAGCCACATTTGGAATGCTTTTTGATACTGGAGTTTATATATGAAATTTAACGCATAAACTGTGCAAAGTGAACTGTTAAATTGTATATATTGATCGCTATCATGCAGGCTGTGCAAAAATAATCCTCTAATAACGGCCCAGTTTGTATAAACGGGTATTTTATATGTAAAGAAATATAAAAAATATCGGTCAGGGAAAGTAGCATTCAAGGAGAACAGTCAACCACAAAACACAGAAACAAACAGGCAAACAGACAAACAAGAAGGAAAAAGTAATAATAAATGCAAACGACATCACAAACACAAAAGGGTTGACAATAGGGCTACCGCCTTGGAACGGTCAGTGGCAAAGTAGGCCACTGGGGGTTTAAACCGGTTCTAGGATGCACCAAACCTCACACTTAGCCTACTGTCATCCCATTAAAACAGGACAGTGTAAATAAAGAAATCCCCGCCATGCTCGCTTAAATATAATTAAAAAAAACAATAGCCTAGAAAGCCACAATGACTTGGCAGAAGCCAGAGCAACAAGAGAATAAACCATTAAGGGCACGACTAGAAAGATCATAAATGGCTTCGAAAAATAAAATAAGTCGAATATATCGGAGCTCTAAAACGCCTTACATTTCTTGCAGTTTAATATAATGCCAGCTCAGTCCAAAACGTTTGTGTTTTGATGTATTTCCAAAATAAATGTTTTATATTCTCAACATACATATTACAGTAATCGCAAGAATAGAATTGACTAGGGTCTGCTTTAGAAGTAATTTGCTTGTTGAAACATTTCTAAAGAGATTTGTATTGAAACTTTCTTAATTTTATATAATTATATTGTCCTTTTAAACGTTTCAACGGTAAATATTTTGTTTTCCAGTCTAATTGAAAATTATGGAAAAGGTTTTCCGATTTCTTATGAGGAAGACCATTCCTAGAGCTTTTGCTTATTCTGGAAGTGTTTATGTTCACACTATTTAATATTAGAGGTTTTAAGCGACCACGTCCTTAAATGAAAATGACGTAAAACATCATACAAACAAACAGACTGTTTCAATATAAATTAGATTATTAAAAATTAGGAAATTATCTAATCTACCAAATATAGGTGGTCTGTGGTTTGAATGCCAGGTATATTGCTCTGTGTTTGGATGTTGTATTATCTAAACATCTGTCAACTGAATGAGTCCAATTAATGAATTTCCTTTATTTCGACAGGATATGTGTTTATCAATCCTCCCGTTCTTTTTATCTAATACATTATTGAAATACCCCATATAACAAAGATTTTATCTTCGTGTTCTAAAATGTATTTCTGTATCTTTTCGAGTAAAGATATATCATCGTTGTTTAGACCGTAATTAATTAGCAAAGTTGTTTCTTTACCGTTATATTTTAAATTGATAGATTGTAGTCTTCCGGAAACAATATATGTATTTTTTAAAAAACGTGCATGATAGGTTTGAATTGATTGAAATGCATACACCTTCGCTTTTATTTTTAATTCCACTGAAATATGCATCAATTGTCCATGTTTGCTCTAATTTACTACTTAAATATGTTTCTTGTAAAATACATATT
>JAWPHD010014186.1:0-63012 GCA_037043455.1 Cyrtodaria siliqua | reverse complement strand
GGAGGGAGCAACATATTTGTTTGAACTAAAACTAAAACAACACAAGAAATATGTAAAAAAAAAAAGTTTCGAGTGTCTGTTGGGGGGGGGAGTGGAGGAGAACATGGGAGGGGGGGCGGCCGGGGGAGGGGAGGGGAGAGGCAGGGGGTGGTGGGGAGGGAGGGAAGGGAGCAAATACCAACAAAAGCAGCAACAGCAAATTCAACATATACGTGTTAGAAGCTATGTGTAAGATTTGATTTAAAAACACCAGGAAATATGAAAAAAAAAAATAATCTAGTTTTTGATGTGTGTGGTTGGGGGCGGGGGTGGGGAGTGGCAGGGGCAGGATGGGGGCGCAGGAATGGGGGCCAGGAACAGTGAACTGGGGCAGGAACGGCAGGATAAAAAACAGGAACAAACAGGAAAGGAAAACAAGGATTGGCCTCAAAGGAATAGGAAAGGACAGGAAAAAAGGGCAGAGGAGGAAAAAAAACTAAGAGGAAAAAATAGGAAGGGAAATAGGGACAGGAACAGAGGAAAAGGAGGGACATAAGGACAGGAACGGGGCAGGAAACCAGGAAAGGGGAAGGAATTTAAGGAAAGGCAGGAAGGGGGGCAGGAAAAATAACAGGCGTGTTGTCTTGTGCCGGGGGGTTGGTGGATTCAGGCTGCCGGTTGGTCGGGGGGTAATTGGGGTATTTTGGCGAATGTGTTCGCGCCGATAGAGGGGTGGGGTGTGCGGCAGTGGGGGGTGGGGGAGTTCAATGTTAAGGGTTGAATAGGGCTTGACATGTTTGTCTCAAGGGGTGGGGGGGGCCCGGGGATTGGGATGTGGGGGGGGGGGGGGCCAAGGAAATAAGGGAACCAGGAACAGGAAGAAAACTGGGTGGCAGGAAAGGCAGGAACAGGCAAGGCCCAGCAGGAAAAGGATAAAGGAAACCGCAGAATTGGGGGCGGGGGGCGAGGAACAAAGTGGGCGGCCAGGAAGGAAGCCAGGGGCGGGGGCAAAGGAAAAGGAACGGAAAATAGGAAAAAAGGAAAACAGGAAAGGAAGAAAAAACAGGAAAAAAAAACAATAGGAGGATAGAGGGAAAATTTAATAATCCCGGACTAGGAAGGATTGTATAATATAGCAAGGAAAAAAAGGTAGGATAATTAGGAAACGGAAAGAAAAAGCACAGGAAGGAAAAAAATAAGGTAGGGACCTGGATAGCAGGAAAAGCAGGAAGGAAAGGGGGGCAGGATTAAGGAAAAAGGAACCAGGAAATAAGAGGATTAAAAGTAAGGAACCAAGGAAAAGGAGTAGCAGAGAACACACGGAAAATAAAGGGGGGGGGTGGGGCAGGAATACGGGAAAGGAAATAAAGCAGGAATAAGGAAATAGGAATAATAGGAAAAAAGGAATAAAAGGAAAGGAAAGGATACCAAGGAACAGGATCGGCCAGGAACAGATCTGGAAGGGAATAACGGACAAAAGGAAGGAAAGGACAGGGGGCCAAGGATGGGGAAAGGAAAAAAAGGGAACAGGAAAAAAAAATCCAGGATAAGGGAAAAGGATTAATAGGAAAGGAAGGGCAGGGAAAAAAATACAGTGAAATACAAAAAAGGAACGCCAGGGGAAAGAAAGGAAAAAAAGAGGATGGAAGGTGGGCAGGAAGGACAGAGGAGAAACCCAGGTGGGCCAGGAAAGGGGCAGGACATGGACCCAGGAATCAGTAAAGAAAAGAGGAGGAAAACAGGAAAAGGGGGCAGTACAAGGATACCAGGAAATAAGGATTAAGAACAGGAAAATAAAGCAGAGGATAAACAAACCCCAGGAAAGGAACAAAAGGCCAGGAAAAAGGCAGGATACCAGGAGTGACAGGGACAGGGGGAAAGGGAAATAGAGGAAATACAGGAACAGGAAAAGAGGAAAGCAGGAAAGGACAGGAAGGACCCAGGAAAGGGAAAGGGAACGGGCAGGATTAGCAGGGAAATTGAAAACAGGCCTATCAGGGAATTAACCCAGGAAAGGAAAAGTAAAAGGGGACAGGAAAGGAAAGGATAGAAAACCAGGAATACGCAGGAAGGGACACAGGAGGAAAGGAAATGGAAAGGAAAGGAAAGCCAGGAAAAGGTAAAAGGACGGGCCAGGCAAGGAAACACAGGAAAGGAGAGGGAAAGATAAGGATGGGATAGGAAAAGGAATAAGAACCAGGGGAGGTAGGAAATAAGCGCGCCGCAGGCAGGGCAGGAAAGGGATGGGAAGGAGGAACCACAGGAAAATACAGGGAACAAGGAATAGGAAACAGTAGGATGGGAAAGGAAATGCCAGGGAAGGGAAAGCGAAAACAGGAATAAGGGATCAATGAAGGAAAAGGAACAAGCAGGGAAACAGGAAAGAAGCAGGAATGATAGGCAGGAGGAGAAAAAAAGGACGACAAAGGACATCCAGGAAGGAAACCAGGAACACGGAGGAAGGGGGGGGCCAGGACAAAAGGAAAAAGGCAGGAAATCAGGAAACAGGAAGGATATGCCAGGAGGAAACCAGGAATAAAGGATAAGCGGCAGGATAATAGAGGAAAGGAAGGCCCAGGAAACTTTATTACAGGAACAGGGAAAAGGGAAAATCCCAAGGAAACAGAGGAATGGCAGGATACACAGGAAAGGAATGGACATGATTACAGGAAGGAAAGGAAAAAGGGAATCAGGAAAGGAAACCAGAGGAAAAAGGCAGGGAATAAAAGGAAATTTCCCAGGAAAATAAAGGTAAAATTGGAAAGCAGGACAAGGAACTGGAAAAGGAAAGGAACAGGAAAAAGGACAGGGAAGGAACAGGCAGGAAAGGAAAGGAATTAGGAAGGAAAGGCCCAGGAAAGAGGATACAAGGGAAAAGGAAAAGGGGAGGATAGGAACAGGGGAAGGGAAAGGATTCATGGAAGGATAGGAAATACAGAAGGGAAAGGAAAGGAGCAGGAAAGTAGCAGGAAAAAGGCACCCCGCCCAGAGGAATATAAACAGGAACAGGAAACCAGGAACAGGGAAAGGATCCACGGAACACGCAGGGAAACAGGCGGCAGGAATGAATGCACAGGGAAAATAAGAAAGGAAAAACCCAGGAAGGAAAAACAGATATAAAAAATGGAAAGGATGAGGACCAGGAGCCAGGAAAAAAAAAGAAAGGAATTGGACAGGGAGGAAACAGAGGATGGCGGAAAAGGAAGGATAAAATAAAGGAAAGGATGATGGAAGGAAGGGCACAGGGAAAGGAGCAAGGAAAAGCAAGGGGAAATAGCAGGAAGGAAGCAGGGAAGGAAATAGAAAAAAGGAAATAACAGGGAAGGAGAAGAAAGGAACAGGAATACAGGATATACAAGGATAAAGGACTCACAGAGGGAAGAGGGAAAAATAAAATGAGGAAAGACACCAGGAAAAGGAAAAAATCCAGGATTCAGGGATATACCGGAGGAAACCCAGCAAGGGACAGGAAATAAAAAGGAAAGGAATAAAAGGAAAAACTCAGGAAAAAAAGCAGGAACAAGAGGGAGGGGGGATACAGGAGGAGAAGGAAGGAATCATGGGAATGGCACATGGAACTACAGGAAATATTACCAGGAAAAAACAGGAAAAATCCCAGCGGAAGGCAGGAAAATAAACGGCTAGGAAAAAATGAAGGAAATCAGGACAAGGAAGAGGAATTCATGGAGGAAAGCAGGAACAAGGACCAGGAAAGGCATGGATTACAAGGCAGGATTCAGGAAAAGCCAGAAGCAGGACCAAGGAACAATCAAGGACCAGGTGGAAAATACACAGGAGGTAAAAAGAAAACAAGGAAGGCAGGGAGGGAAACAGGATACAGGATTAGAGCTAAGGAACCCAGCCAGGGAAACACGGGGCAGGAAGGGGCCAGGAAGGAGGACAGAAGGAAAATGGAACAGGAGGGAAAAAAAACGAAAAAGGAAGAAGGATACCAGGGGAAGGAAACAGGAATAGGGAAAGGTAACAGGGACGGCCAGGGAAAAAGGAGGAAACACAAAGAGGGGGAACAAGGACAGGAAGGAGAAAGGAGGAGAGAAAATGGAAAGGAAAAGAACCCGGGGGCAGGGAAACAGGAAATATATAAGTCAGGAAAGGACATCAAGGAAATACAAACAGGGGAAAGGAATGGACTGGGAAAAGGATAAAAAGGGATAGGAAGGAAGGAAAAGATAGGGAACAGGAAGGAAAGGAAAATAATAGGAAAAAGGATAGAGGGAAAAAAATACAGGAAAAGCAGGACATAAACCAGGAATGATAAAAGGACAAGGAACAAGGAAAAAAGGACACAGGAAAGAAAGGAAAGAAAGGATATATAGGGACAGGAAACCAAGGAAGGAAGGAACAGGAAACAGGAACAGGAAAAAGGAAAAGGGAAGGAAGGAAAAACAGGAAAGGAAAAGGACACAAGGAGGAAGTTAGGATTACTCCAGGAAAAAAGAAAAATACCAGGATAGGAAACAAGAGGAATAGGAAAAAACTTAGGGACCAGGGAAAGTGGGAAAACCAGGAAAGGCAGGGAAAAGGAAAGAAGGAACTGAAATACCGGGTAAAGGAAAGGAGGAAATAGGAAACAGCCCAGGGAAGGAAATAACCAGGAAGGCAGGAAAACAGGTGAACAGGCAGAGGAAGGATAAAGGAGGCAGGGGAATGGACACGGAAAAGGAAACAGGAAGGAGGCTCCGGAAGGAAGGAAAGAAAAAGGAAAATCGGCAGGGAACACAGCAGGACAAAAAGGAAAAGGAAGAGGATTACAGGAAATGGCAGGAATAGGAAAAGGGACAGGGAACAGGAACACACAGCAGAAGGAGAAGGAAAAAAAAGACTAGAGGAAATGGAAAAGGAAACAGGAAAAAAAAGGCACAGGACAGGCCACAGGAACAGGATTAATTAAAGACCACCCAGGAATCAAGGAAAAAGAACAGGAATAGGACAAGGAAATTAGAAAAGGAAAAGATAAAGGCAAGGAAAAACAGGAAAGGAAAAAGGAAAACTTCAGGAAATTGGGCAAGGAGAGGAGGAAAGAAAGAAATAAAGGAAAAGGAAAGGGGAGGATTAAGCAGGAACAGAGAGGAAAAAATAGGAAATGCCAGGAAAGCCAGGAAATCCCAGCCAGGAATTAAGGACAACAGGATACAGGAAGGAAGGATAGGAACAGAGGAAAGGAACCCCAGGGCACGGAACAGGAGATAAAAACTATGGAAAAGGAAAACAGGGAGAAAGGGGATGGGGCCTAGGAGGAAGGGAAGCCCCCCAGGAGGAAGGAAGAATTAATGGAACAAGAAAGGAACAGGATACAGGAATAAAGGAAAATACTAATAAGGAGGAGAACGGCAGGAGGAAAGAGGAAGGAAAAGGGCCGGAGAACAGGAATGTGAAAGCCCAGGAAAGGAACAGAGGGGAAATAACAGGAGGAAAAAAAGGAAAGATAACCATGAGGAAACAGAAAGGAATTCCAGGAAAGGAGAAGGGCACAGGGAGAAAGGTAACAGGAAGGCAGGAGAAAAAGAGGAAAGCAGGGAGGCAGGACAAGGATAAAAAGGAAACAGAACCTCAAAGGCCAGGTAAGGACAAACAAAAAAGAATACCTGGGTCAGGATAAAGGACAACCGCAGGAGCTAAACAGGATATGGCACATGGAGGAGATATAAAGGAAAGGAGAATATATAGGGAGGGGCAGGACAACTAAGAACCGCGGGAATAAGGAACAAGGGAAAGGACAGGAAAGGAAAGGAAGGAATGGAACGCAGGAACAGGCAGGAAACAGGAAGGGAAAGTGAAAGAGGGAAACAGCACGGCAGGAAAGGACAAGGAAACCAGCAGAGGCAGGCCAGGAAGGAAAAGAGGAAAAATGCCCAGGGAAGCGATAGGAAGAAGGAAGGATGGCGAGTGAAGGGGCGGCAAGGCCAGGAACAGGTGAAAAGCGGGGGCCAGCGGGGCCGCCAGAGGCAGGGGGCCCCCTTGGAGACAACAGGAAAGGAAGGTCAGGAAAGGGGCCGGATGCCTGGGGGGGGGGGAGGGGCGTAGAGCGATAGTAGGGGGAGGAGCACGATATAGGCGGGAAGATCAAAGTAAATGGAAACACAGAAAATTTAAGTTCGGTGGGATGTGGCGGGGGAGGCAGGGGGCGGAGGGAGCTATAGACATGAAAGAAAGTTGAGTGATAGTTGAGGGGGGGGCAGGAAAGGGGAGGCAGGGAGCTGGGAGGGGGTCACAACATGTGTAAGAATTGACAAAAGCAACACAGAAATATGAAGAAAAAAAAATCGAGTATGTGTGTTTCACCCATATTGCGCATGGCTCCCCCCACCCCCCGCTCCACACACTTTTTTTTACATATTTCTGTGACGTTTTAGTCAACTCATACACATATATGTATATATGTTGCCCCCTCTCCCCATCCACCGCCCCCACCCTCGCCTCTCACCCCCCCCCCCCACATTTAAAACTCTATTATTTTTTTTATTTCTGTGTTGCTTTTGTCAATTCTTACACATGTTGCCCCCTCCCCCACTGCCTCCCCTTCCCCGCCACACCCCCTCCACCAAACACTCAAACTAGAATAGGTGGGGGGGGGGGGGGGGGGGGAGCCCATCCCACAATATGGGTGAAGTATGAATAAGATGCATGCTATAAGAAATCCCAAACCACAATTATAGATATATATATGCATGCTTACGTGCAAACCTAGATCTGCCTTTATTGCACATTTTATGGGTCATCACAATTTGGTACAACACACTATCAGGAAACTAGTTCCAAACTTAGTTCAGCTAGGACAAGAAATGTAAGAGATTATAGACCTGTAAACACAGCTTACACGCAAAATTTGTTGTGAAACAGACACCATTTTAAGGGCTATCAGAATTTGGGTTCCATGGGAGCAGCCCTTAAGATAATGCTATAAGGAAGCTAATGGCCACATTTGGTTGTGCTAGGGGAAAAATTGTAAGAGATATAGACTTGTAACACAGCTTACACGCAAAAATTGATGTGGAAGCCCATGGGTTACAGGAACCAAAATTGCTTATGCAGCCGTTAAGATGATGCTATAAGGAAGCCCATGGCCAAATTGGGTTGTGCTAGGATAAGAGATGTAAGAGATATAGACTTGTAAAGACAGCTTACACGTAAACCTTGATGTGGGACGCCAACGCCACGGGGGAATTAGATAAGCTCTCTTATTCTTCGAATCAAGCTAAAAATTGAAATATTTACGAAGGACAGTTTGTTCTTTATTCAGCCGCCGTTTACGGTACGGTCAACGTCGTCAGAAATAACGCCAAATTTAGCTAGCATGCAACATTTAAAAAATATCACTGAAAAATGAATATCTGACATATCAGTTTGATATTTAATGCGAAACTAAAATTACTTTTCGAAAGAATAAAGAAAAACGATAAATTAACTTGAAATTTAATGAATAATTATCTAACCTTGAGTTCGACATCTGTTTTATATCAAATTTATATTCAAAAAGCAGACAGCGGACATTTTGTAAACGAAAAATAAACTCTTCATTGATGTGTAGACGGGTATTTTTTAGCACTGAAATGTTAGGATAAATTTTACTTCTATCGGAGAGCCTTTTGAATTAATTTTTTTTCATACCAAACATAAATAGGCGAATACAGCGTAATGAAAGAACTAACAAGAGGCCAAAGAGGGCCTGTAGACGCTATACTGTGTAAAGATGTCATATTTAGCCTTTTCTATATAAATTTTGGGTCGCCAAGGTGGCCATTTGATTATTGCAAGAAAACAAAAAACACAAACTTAATAGACGCTAACCATTGTGATAAAGTTTCAACAAAATCCTTCGAAAGGTTTCAGAGAAGCTTTTCCTATATAACTCTATATAACCCTTGGGTCACCATGGCAACCATTTGGATTATTCGATGATAACGAAAAACACAAATTTGATAGAGGCCAACCCAAGGAACATGTATATGATATTTCACTGGAATGGATTAAGTGGAGGAGATGTCGTTTGGAATTTCCTAAATTTGACTTAAGTTTTAGCCATGGTGGCCATCTTGGACAACTGGCGGCAGCAAAAAACACGAATCTGAGGTGCACTATCACAAGATCATTGTGATAAATTTTTCAACAAAATTCTTCAAGAGGTTTCAGAGAAGATGTCAATTTAGCCTTTTCCTACATAACTTAATGTAAACTTTGGGTCGTCGTGGCGGCCATTTTGATTATTCGACGACAAGAAAAACAAATTTGATAGAGGCCAACCCAAGGAACATGTATATGATATTTCACTGGAATGGATTAAGTGGTTTCGGAGGAGATGGCGTTTGAAATCTCTTTAAATTTGACTTAATTTTAGCCATGGTGGCCATTTTGGATGACTGACGGCCACAAAAAACATAAATCTGAGGAGGACTATCCCAAAGATCATTGTGATATAAGTTTCATCAAAATCCTTCAACCGGTTTCAGAGAAGATGTCAATTTAGCCTTTTCCTATATAACTCTATGTAAACTTTGGGTTGACGTGGTGGCCATTTTGATTATTCGACAATAACGAAAAACACAAACTTGATAGAGGCCAACCCAAGGAACTTGTTTATGATATATCACAACAATGGAATAAGTGTTTTCCGAGGACGTTGTTTGAAATATCCTTAAATTTGACCTAGTTTTAGACATGGCAGCCGCGAAAAACATAAATATGAGAGGGACTATCCCAAATATCATGGTGATTAAGTTTCATCAAAATCCTTCAAGCGGTTTCAGAGAAAATGTCATTTTCAACTTTCCTATTATAACTCTTATGTAAACTTTGGGTTGACGTCGTGGCCATTTTGATTATTCGACGATAACGAAAAACACAAACTTGATAGAGGCCAACCAAGGAACCATGTATATGATATTTCACAAGAATGGAATAAGTGGTTTTGGAGATGTCGTTTGAAATTCCTAAATTTGACCTAGTTTTAGCCATCATGTGGCCATCTTGGATGACTGGCAGCCGCAAAAAAACACAAATATGAGAGGAACTATCCCAAAGATCATTGTGATTTAAGTTTCATCAAAATCCTTCAAGCGGTTTAGAGAAGATTCATTTTTAACATTTTCCTATAAACTCTATGTAAACTTTGGGTCGCTGTGGCGCCATTTTGATTATACGACGATACGAAAAACACAAACTTGATAGAGGCCAACCCAAGGAACATGTTTGTGATATTTCACAAGAATGGAATAAATGGTTTCAGAGGAGATGTCGTTTGAAATTTCCTTAAATTTGACCTAATTTTAGCCATGTGGACATCTGGGATGACTGGCGGCCATGAAAAACACAAATCTGAGGGGGACTATCCTAAAGATCATTGTAATGAAGTTTCATCAAAATCCTTCAAGCAGTTTCAAAAAAGATAGTCATTTTTAGCCCTTTTCCTATATAACTCTATGTAAACTTTGAGTCACCGTGGCGGCCATTTTGATTATTCGACGATAACGAAAAATACAAACTTGATAGAGGCCAACCTAAGCAACATATTTACGGTATTTCACAATAATGGAATAAGTGGTTTCGTCGAGATGTCGTTTGAAATTTCCTTAAATTTGACCTAGTTTTAGCCATGGTGGCATGAATCTTGGATGGACTGGCGGCCATGAAAAACACAAATCTGAGAGAGGGGCCCTCCCAAGTAACATTGTGATGAATTTTCATCAAAATCCTTCAAGCGGTTTCAGAGGCGATGTCGATTTTATAAAATTGCTAACAGATGGACGGACAGACAGACGACAGATGAAAAGTGATCGCATAAGCTCGCCTGGCCTTTGGCCAGTAGAGCTAAAAACATAACATTTTGCATGGCGACAATCCACTTGTTACATATAAATGCGTTCCGTTTAGATAGTTGTAATTTGCTGAAATGAACAAGGCTATGGCATATCAACTATTTCAATGTCAACTTTGATTTACCTGGCTTAATTAAAAATTCAATTTATTATTTATTTCACAATGACCATACTTCTCAAAGGCGCCTTAAAATAACATTTATCAAAATGACGTAGGCGGACAAAAGAATTGTTTTCCAGAAAAGCCCGCTATTATTTTCTGACACATATAATCATTTAAGAAAAACACATTTATGAAACATATAAAATCATTGTACATAGCTCAAAAGAAAATCTTACCGAAAATCTTCATTCTGTCGAAAAATCTGCGACAAATCAGGTACGGTCAACCATAATCAATTCCCGGGACATTACAAGCAGTTCACGAAGTGCGCTTTCTTCATATTTGCGCCCGGTTCACTGTGACGATCTGAATAACAACTTAACGGAAATGACGTAATGTCGTCTGGTGCTAAAATTTGACGTGTTCTATTTTGCGCCTTTCCAAACAGCCGATTTTTAGTAATATAATGTTACGCTGGGACATTGAAAAAATAACGTCGAGCGAGAGATTTTGTCTTTTTAAAACATATTTCCTCTATAAACACAATCTGCTACTTTGGTATGGCTGAAAATGTTATTTTATGAGCTTTAATTTGGAATATAATACTTTCATATCTGAGAAAATATAAGTATTCACCACACTAAACGGCACAGCAAGTAGCGTGTTTCGACAATAGACGCATTACGGCTGCGTTACATCACAGCATTTTTAACTAAATCAAGAGCCATAACCGTACTGTCGATCTGGCTAGTTTTCGAACTTGGCCAATAGAGCTAAAAAAAAAATAAAATAAAAAAAAAAAATAATAATACTGAAAAATGAGAAATAAAGAATATTTAAAAAACTGAAATTTTTTTTTTTGAAAAAAACACAAAAAAACAAACAATTGAAATATTAAAAAATAAATAAAATAAAAATAAGGTAAAAAAAATCACAGAATCTGGTAAAATTTGGCAAAGATCAGATGCAAAATGAAGGCCCTATCGTATTAACGAGGCAAATTATAGCATTTTTAACGAAATCAAGGGCCATAACTCGCTGTTACTGGTCATATCTGGCTGGTTTTCAATCTTGTTCGAGCTTTCATTGACATTAACAATCTAATAAAGATTGGTAAAGATCGGATGAAAAATAAAGGCCCTATCGTCTTAATCATTTTGATCATTCGACGATAACGAAAAACACAAACTTGATAGAGGCCAACCCAAGAAACATGTATATGACATTTCAGTAGAATGGAATAAGTGGTTTCGTCGGAGATGTCGTTTGAAATTTCCTTAAATTTGACCTAGTTTTAGCCATGGCGGCCAACTTGGATGACTCCATGGCGGCCGCGAAAAACACAAATCTGGTAGGGGTCCTCCCAAATAACATTGTGATGAAGTTTTCATCAAAATCCTTCAAGCGGTTTCAGAGGAGATGTGATTTTTAAACAAGAGGTCAATGACCTTGAAGCTCTACTGATAGATTTTGATAGCTAGGTCAGCATTCCTGTGAAGTTCATAAAAATCTGTCAAGTAGTTTCAGAGGAGTAGTCGCTACAAGTTGAAGTTTTTACTATTTAACTCTAGGTAAACAAAGATGGCCACTGGCAGCCATGTTTAACGTCGAATCAAAATAATTTTTCAACAAGGATCAACATCTTGTCATGCTGATCATTTCAGAAAAAGTCCCATATCAATATCACTTACAGTTTTCAAGAAGTAGTCGCTACAACATGTTTAGAGAAATCTATGTTTAGCCGTGATGGCCATCTTGAATTCCGCCGACCTGAATTTGTGCTAGGATCAACTAGACATCAAGAGCAACATTCCTGTGAAGTTCATGAAAATCCGTCTAGTAGTTTCAGAGAACTCTATGTGAACAAAGATGGCCACTCTGGTGCCCAGGTTTAATTTTGATTCAAAATAATTTCGACAAGGATCAACATCATGTCATGCTGATTATTTTAAAAAAAAGTTCCATATCAATATCATTTACAGTTTTTAAGAAGTAGCAACATTCCTGTGAAGTGTCATGAAAATCCGTCAAGTAGTTTCAGAGGAGTAGTCGCTACAAGTTTTCATTATATAACTCTATGTAAACAAAGACGGCCGCTGACAGCCATGTTTTAACATCGAATCAAAACGATTTTTGACAAGAACCAACATCATGTCATGCTGATCATTTTAGAAAAAGTCCCATATCAATATCGCTTATAGTTTTCAAGAAGTAGTCGCTACATAAAAATGTATTTTAACAAATCTATTTATCCGTGGCGGCCATCTTGGATTTCACATCACATGAAATTTTGCTAGGATCAACTAGACTTCATGGGCAACATTTCTGTAAAGTTTCATGAATATCCATCAGTAGTTTCAGAGTTGTAGTCGCTACAAATAAAAGTTTACGGACAGACAGACGGGACGGACGGACGGACGGACGGACGACGGAGGAAAAGTAATCGCATAAGCCCTCTTGGCCTTTGGCCAGTAGAGCTTAAAATGAAGGCCCTATCATCTTAACGAGGCAAAAATATAGCAATATAGCATTTTTAACTAAATCAAGGGCCATAACTCCGCTGTTACTGGTCAGATCTGGCTGGTGTTCGAACTTGTCGAGCTTTCATTGATATTAACAATGGGGTAAAGTTGGTAAAGATCAATGAAAAATGAAGGCCCTATCATATTAACGAGACAAAAGTTAACGACGGAAGACGACAACTCGGCATCCCATAAGCTCTGCTGGCCTTCAGCCAGTAGAGCTAAAAACAACTTATCGTTTGGCAGTGTTTGCAGGGACTGGTTACTTTGAATAGACACTCTGGAGCCAAATGTGATACCAATAAAAGAACATATCTGGTTGGATGAGGGTAAAACTGTACGCTGACATTAGTTATGAGAGAGGGTGAAGATGTGAAAAAGATAACACACACCCTACCTCAAAACCTAAAACCTAAGATCGATACTGCAGGATACAGTATAAAGCAACTCCAAAGCTAACAAGAGCTGTCGGAGAACAGCGCAGCTCGACTATTCGCTTTCTCGGAGAATAATAAATTTAATAATTCACCAAAACAACACAAAATATGAAGATTTTTTTTTTTAAAATCGAGTTTGAGTGGGGATGGGGTAGAGGCGTGGGGTGGGGGAGGGCAACATGTGTAAGAAATTGACTAAAACAACAAAGAAATATGTAAAAAAAAATAAAATCAAGTGGGGCGGGGTGAGAGGCGGGGGTGGTGGGGGGGTGGGGGGTTGGGGGCGGGAAATGGGGCAACCTATATGTGTAAGAATTGACAAAAGCAACACAGAAATATGTAAAAAAAAAAAAATATATATAGTTACAAGTGGGGGTGGGGTGGGAGGCAGTGGGGGTGGGGAGCGGGGGGCCAGGGAGAGGCGGGAGGGAGTTGGGGCTGGGGGAGCATGTAAGAATTGACTAAAACAAAAAGAAATATTTAAAAAAAAAAACTAAAAAAAAGTTTCAAGTGTGGGTGGGGGGGGGGGAGGAGGGGGTGAGAGGGGAGGGGTGGGGGGTGGGGGATGGGAAGTTTGCAACATATATGTGTAAGAAATGACTAAAACAACTAGAAATATGTAAAAAAAACAAAACAACAAAATTAGATTTTCAAGTGGGGGTTGGGTGGGGGGAGCGGGGTGGGAGGGGGTGGATGTGGCAACATATATGTGTAAAAATTGACTAAAACAACAAAGAAATATGTAAAAAAAACAAAAAACAAGTCTGGGGTGGGGTGGGGGATGGGGTTGGGGTGATGGGGGGGGGGGGGGGGGGGGGGTTGCAACATATATGTGTAAGAATTGACAAAAGCTCACAGAAATATGTAAAAAAAAAAAAAATCAAGTCTGGGGCGGGGTGGGGTGGGGGGGGGGGAGGTGATGGGGTGAGAGGCAAGGGGGGGGGTGGGGGGGGGTGGGGTGGGGGGGGGGGGCGGGGAGGGTTGCAACATATATGTGTAAGAATTGACTAAAACAACACATAAATATGTAAAAAAAAATAAAAAAATAAAAGGTGTGGAGGGGAGTGGCGGCAGGGGTAGGGGTGGGGGAGGAGGGAGCCCATGACCAATATGGTGAAGTATAAGATGCATAATGCTATAACAAATCCCAAACCAAAATTATAGATATATACATGCTTACATGCAAACCTAGATCTGCATTTATTGCACATTTATGGGCCATCACAATTTGGGTTCCATGGGAGCCCAAAATTTCCAGAAGACAAAATTACTTATCCAACCCTTTACAACATACTATAAGGGAACCAATTCCAAAATTTAGTTAAGCTAGGACAAAAAATGTAATAGATATAGACCTGTAAACACAGCTTACACGCAAAATTTGATGTGAAACAGACATATTTTAAGGGCTATCAGAATTTGGGTCCATGGGAGCCCAGGGGTTACAGGAACCAAAATTACTTAAGGAGCCTTACGATTAATGCTTTAAGGAAGCTTTAAGGAAGCTAATGGCGAAATTGGGTTGTGCTAGGGTAAGAACTGTAAGAGATATAGACTTGTAAACACAGCTACACGCAATATTTGATGTGAAATGGGACACATTTTATGGGCTATCATAATTTGCGTTCCATGGGAGCCCATGGGTTACAGGAACCAAATTGCTTATGCAGCCCATAAGATAATGCTACAAGGAAGGCCCATGAACAAATTGGTTGTGGTAGGATAAGAAATGTAAGAGATATAGACTTGTAAACACAGCTACACGCAAACCTTGATGTTGGGACGCCGACGCCGACGCCAACGCCGACGCCGGGGTGATTACATAAGCTCTCTTATTCTTCGAATAGTCGAGCTAATAAAAACAATGAATAAGGATAAAAAAATAAAATAAAATGGAGATATTTTGATCAAGGGAAGTAACAAAAGTTCTGATAATAGAACATTGCTGGCTGGATGAAGGTAAAACTGACGCTGACATTTATGATTAGTTTATAATGAAGAGAGAGTGTGTGTGTGAATAACCCTACCTCAGTACCTAAGACATAGAATAGCATCTACACATGGCATACTATACTCAGTTTGCTTAAAGAAAGTGCACACAGCTCAGTTGCGAAAGAAAGTGTGCACTGAGTTTTTAGAATTGTATAAATTCCAAAATTAATATGTCCTGTTTGGTACCAACAATTTTTATCATTCTATTGCCAATATCATGTCATTTGGTTTTCAATAGGTTGAGTCAATAAATGATCGTGATAAAGGGGATAGGGTGTAAAGTAAAAGGTTCAAAGTGTCCAGTTTCTTGTGCGACTGAGTATATTACAATATTTGCTGTGTGTATATAAAACTCAATGGGCCTGGTTATGTTAACATGAAATGTGCATTATACTGTATTTAACACATTTATCTAAAAAACTGCTATTGTTAAATACTTATCAACCACTTGACAATAGATGTCACAGATGAGTATACACATGACATACATTACATATTTGCTGTGTATATATGTTTTGATGAGTAAACACAGAACATACATCATATTATTAACTGTATATGTTTGTGTTTGAATGGATATACACATGACATATATTACAAATTTGCTGTTGTATATATTTTTCGATGAGTAAACACATGACATATATTTATTATTACTATTTGCCATGTATGTTTGTTTTGAATGAGTATTCACATGACATATATTACATATTTGCTGGTATATATGTTTTGATTGGTATGCACCATGACACATATTTGCTGTGTATTATATGGTTGTTGGGTACGCATGACATACTGCCATGTATGTTGGTGTTTGAATGGGTATACAAGTGACATATAATTACATATTTGCTGCATTATATATGTTTTGATGAGTAACACATAACATACATCACATATTTTCTGTGTATCTTGTGTTTGAATGGGTATACACATGACATATATTACATTTTGCTGTGTATATATTTTTTCGATGAGTAAACACATAACATATGTTACATATTTGATGTGTATGTTTGTGTTTGAATGGGTATACAAGTGACATTACATATTTGCTGTGTATATATTTTTCGATGAGTGAACACATGACATATATTACATATTTGCTATATGGATGTTGTGTTTGAATGGGTATACACATGACATATATTACATATTTGCTGTGTATATATGCTTTGATGGGTATAGACACAACCTGGATTACATATTGCTCGTGTATATATGATGTACTTGGATGGGTATCACATGACATATATTATACATTTGCTGTGTATATATATGTTCTGATGGGCATACACAATCAATATATTACATATTTGCTGTGTTTATAAATATATATGTTTTGATGGGCATACACAATCAATATATTACATATTTACTCTGTTGTATATATATGTTTTGATGAGTATGCACATAAATTATATACATAATTGCTGTGTCACTATGTTTTGATGGGTATACACATGACATATATTACATATTTGCTGTGTATATTATGTTTGATGATATTACACATAACATATTATATATTACGGAGTTACGGTGTCTATGGAGTTTGGTGGTCTAATGTTAATGCATCCGCCTCGTAATCCTTGATGGTCGAAGTGTTCGAGTCCCGTCAGAGCTGGCTTATTACTGAACAGAGGACCAGTAGTTGGTGAGCCGCAGCTAGTTAAATAACGTTACAGATTGCTACCTGCCTGGTGCCTGGACCTTAAAAAATAGGATATCGGAAAGTAATGATGTCAAGACAAAGGTGTCTCACTAAAAGTCAAATTGGACTGGCCCTTTCAATTGGGGGTGACACGATAATAACAAACACTTTACTTTACTTTTATTACATTTGCTGCATATATATGTGTTTTGATGGGATGTTATTGATGGGATTAATATGAATGTGATATTTTCACCAACACTCTTCCGGAACACCTCCACTCGCTTTAATATGGAATTTCAAACATAAGGGGACATAGATTTAACTTAAAGGGGATATAAACCTTAATAAAATATCTTCTTTTTTTTACAATGTAATCCATGTTTAAGTGGGATTCGGCCACCTTTTCAAGGTTACCCTGAAACATTGGTAACCTTGAAAAAGGTGGCCGAATCCCACTGAAACATGGATTAAAGCGTAAAAAAAAGAAGAGAACTGGCTGTTATCAATTGATATTTTCAGTATCTCAAAAACACTGGTTATTAAGCTATATATTACATAATTTAAAATGCATATTTTATTAATATTTCTAAAGATTCACACCTTTTTACACCAGTTTGCACGAGAACGCCAAGACGGACGTTCGTCATCCAAGACGTGTTACGTCATAACGATTGTACGTCATAACAAACAAAACAAGTGTACCCGGAACTCTCGTTAATTTCCGTAATCGTTATTTCATTAGTGGCGGAATCTGACGACCACCGTCCGTAAAACAATCGGAAAGTCGATTTGCATTCCCGCCACTGACGGAAAGGCGAGCAATGTTCCGTACTGGGAATGTATCTCCCAATGGGAATATATTTCCCACAGAAGAGCAAACTAATAGATGAAGCTTTTCTATTCCAGTATTTTCCTATATAAACCCACAGACAAATAAGTAATATAAATATATTTATGTGGAATAAACGGTCATAAATCATTAATAAACTTAACCAAGACATATTGTATGCAATTTAAAGTAAATAAAATAACGAATTACATATTTTCAACTTTTATATGATAATATGAAGAACATTAAGAGTTATGGGAATTTTAACCCTTTAGATTGCTCACTCCTTTGAGTATGTTGAATGTCTTTCATACTTTTAAAGGTGAACATATGAAATAAGAAAACAAGAGAGGATAAAGTGACACTGGAGTATCTAGTTACAGTAAACTGCTTGTATATGGACAATAACATGGGGGTGTACAGCTTGTATATGGACAATAACATGGGGTGTACAGCTTGTATATGGACAATAACATGGGGGTGTACTGCTTGTATATGGACAATAACATGGGGTGTACTGCTTGTATATGGACAATAACATGGGGTGTACTGCTTGTATATGGACAATAACATGGGGGTGTACTGCTTGTATATGGACAATAACATGGAGTGTACAGCTTGTATATGGACAATAACATGGGGGTGTACTGCTTGTATATGGACAATAACATGGGGTGTACTGCTTGTATATGGACAATAACATGGGGTGTACTGCTCGTATATGGACAATGACATGGGGTGTACTGCTTGTATATGGACATTTACATGGGGTGTACAGCTTGTATATGGACAATAACATGGGGGTGTACAGCTTGTATATGGACAATGACATGGGGTGTACTGCTTGTATATGGACATTTACATGGGGTGTACAGCTTGTATATGGACAATAACATGGGGTGTACTGCTTGTATATGGACAATAACATGGGGGTGTACAGCTTGTATATGGACAATAACATGGGGTGTACTGCTCGTATATGGACAATAACATGGAGTGTACAGCTTGTATATGGACAATAACATGGGGTGTACTGCTTGTATATGGACAATAACATGGGGTGTACTGCTTGTATATGGACAAAAACATGGGGGTGTACAGCTTGTATATGGACAATAACATGGGGTGTACTGCTCGTATATGGACAATAACATGGAGTGTACAGCTTGTATATGGACAATAACATGGGGTGTACTGCTTGTATATGGACAATAACATGGGGGTCTACTGCTTGTATATGGACAATAACATGGGGTGTACTGCTTGTATATGGACAATAACATGGGGGTGTACAGATTGTATATGGACAATAACATGGGGTGTACTGCTTGTATATGGACAATAACATGGAGTGTACAGCTTGTATATGGACAATAACATGGGGGTGTACAGATTGTATATGGACAATAGCATGGGGTGTACTGCTCAAATATGGACAATAACATGGGGGTGTACTGCTTGTATATGGACAATAACATGGGGTGTACTGCTCAAATATGGACAATAACATGGGGTGTACTGCTTGTATATGGACAATAACATGGGGTGTACTGCTTGTATATGGACAATAACATGGGGTGTACTGCTTGTACATGGACAATAACATGGGGTGTACTGCTTGTATATGGACAATAACATGGGGTGTACTGCTTGTATATGGACAATAACATGGGGTGTACTGCTTGTATATGGACAATAACATGGGGTGTACTGCTCAAATATGGACAATAACATGGGGTGTACTGCTTGTATATGGACAATAACATGGGGTGTACTGCTTGTATATGGACAATAACATGGGGTGTACTGCTTGTATATGGACAATAACATGGGGTGTACTGCTTGTATATGGACAATGACATGGGGTGTACTGCCTGTATATGGACAATAACATGGGGGTGTACAGATTGTATATGGACAATAACATGGGGTGTACTGCTTGTATATGGACAATAACATGGGGTGTACTGCTCGTATATGGACAAGAACATGGGGGTGTACTGTTTGTATATGGACAAGAACATGGGATGTACTGCTTGTATATGGACAAGAACATGGGGTGTACTGCTCGTATATGGACAAGAACATGGGGGTGTACTGTTTGTATATGGACAAGAACATGGGATGTACTGCTTGTATATGGACAAGAACATGGGGTGTACTGCTCGTATATGGACAATAACATGGGGTGTACTGCTTGTATATGGACAATAACATGGGGTGTACTGCTTGTATATGGACAATAACATGGGGTGTACTGCTTGTATATGGACAATAACATGGGGTGTTCTGCTTGTACATGGACAATAACATGGGGGTGTACAGATTGTATATGGACAATAACATGGGGTGTACTGCTCAAATATGGACAATAACATGGGGTGTACTGCTTGTACATGGACAATAACATGGGGTGTACTGCTTGTACATGGACAATAACATGGGGGTGTACAGATTGTACATGGACAATAACATGGGGGTGTACAGATTGTATATGGACAATAACATGGGGGTGTACTGCTTGTACATGGACAATAACATGGGTGTACTGCTTGTACATGGACAATAACATGGGGTGTACTGCTTGTACATGGACAATAACATGGGGGTGTACAGATTGTATATGGACAATAACATGGGGGTGTACTGCTTGTACATGGACAATAACATGGGGTGTACTGCTTGTACATGGACAATAACATGGGGGTGTACAGATTGTATATGGACAATAACATGGGGTGTACTGCTCAAATATGGACAATAACATGGGGTGTACTGCTTGTATATGGACAATAACTTGGGGTGTACTGCTTGTATATGGACAATAACATGGGGTGTACTGCTTGTATATGGACAATAACATGGGGTGTACTGCTCGTATATGGACAATAACATGGAGTGTACAGCTTGTATATGGACAATAACATGGGGGTGTACAGATTGTATATGGACAATAACATGGGGTGTACTGCTCGTATATGGACAAGAACATGGGGGTGTACTGTTTGTATATGGACAAGAACATGGGATGTACTGCTTGTATATGGACAAGAACATGGGGTGTACTGCTCGTATATGGACAAGAACATGGGGGTGTACTGTTTGTATATGGACAAGAACATGGGATGTACTGCTTGTATATGGACAATAACATGGGGTGTACTGCTTGTATATGGACAATAACATGGGGTGTTCTGCTTGTACATGGACAATAACATGGGGGTGTACAGATTGTATATGGACAATAACATGGGGTGTACTGCTCAAATATGGACAATAACATGGGGTGTACTGCTTGTACATGGACAATAAAATGGGGTGTACTGCTTGTACATGGACAATAACATGGGGGTGTACAGATTGTACATGGACAATAACATGGGGGTGTACAGATTGTATATGGACAATAACATGGGGGTGTACTGCTTGTACATGGACAATAACATGGGGTGTACTGCTTGTACATGGACAATAACATGGGGTGTACTGCTTGTACATGGACAATAACATGGGGGTGTACTGCTTGTACATGGACAATAACATGGGGTGTACTGCTTGTACATGGACAATAACATGGGGGTGTACAGATTGTATATGGACAATAACATGGAGTGTACTGCTTGTATATGGACACTAACATGGGTGTACTGCTTGTATATGGACAATAACATGGGGTGTACTGCTTGTATATGGACAATAACATGGGGTGTACTGCTCGTATATGGACAATAACATGGAGTGTACAGCTTGTATATGGACAATAACATGGGGGTGTACAGATTGTATATGGACAATAACATGGGGTGTACTGCTCAAATATGGACAATAACATGGGGGTGTACTGCTTGTATATGGACAATAACATGGGGTGTACTGCTCAAATATGGACAATAACATGGGGTGTACTGCTTGTATATGGACAATAACATGGGGTGTACTGCTCGTATATGGACAATAACATGGGGTGTACTGCTTGTATATGGACAATAACATGGGGTGTACTGCTTGTATATGGACAATAACATGGGGTGTGCAGCTTGTATATGGACAATAACATGGGGGTGTACTGCTTGTATATGGACAATAACATGGGGTGTGCAGCTTGTATATGGACAATAACATGGGGGTGTACTGCTTGTATATGGACAATAACATGGGGTGTGCAGCTTGTATATGGACAATAACATGGGGTGTACGGCTCGTATATGGACAATAACATGGAGTGTACTGCTTGTATATGGACAATAACATGGGGTGTACTGCTTGTTTCTGGAAAAATTCATGAGGTGTACTGCTTGTATATGGACAAAAAAATGGGGTGTACTGCTTGTATATGGACAATAACATGGGGGTGTACTGCTTGTATATGGACAATAACATGGGGGTGTACTGCTTGTACATGGACAATAACATGGGGTGTACTGCTTGTACATGGACAATAACATGGGGTGTACTGCTTGTATATGGACACTAACATGGGTGTACTGCTTGTATATGGACAATAACATGGGGTGTACTGCTTGTATATGGACAATAACATGGGGTGTACTGCTTGTATATGGACAATAACATGGGGTGTGCAGCTTGTATATGGACAATAACATGGAGTGTACTGCTTGTATATGGACACTAACATGGGTGTACTGCTTGTATATGGACAATAACATGGGGTGTACTGCTTGTATATGGACAATAACATGGGGTGTACTGCTTGTATATGGACAATAACATGGGGTGTGCAGCTTGTATATGGACAATAACATGGGGTGTACGGCTCGTATATGGACAATAACATGGAGTGTACTGCTTCTATATGGACAATAACATGGGGTGTACTGCTTGTTTCTGGAAAAATTCATGAGGTGTACTGCTTGTATATGGACAATAACATGGGGGTGTACTGCTTGTATATGGACAATAACATGGAGTGTACAGCTTGTATATTGACAATAACATGGGGGTGTACTGCTTGTATATGGACAATAACATGGGGTGTGCAGCTTGTATATGGACAATAACATGGGGGTGTACTGCTTGTATATGGACAATAACATGGAGTGTACAGCTTGTATATTGACAATAACATGGGGGTGTACTGCTTGTATATGGACAATAACATGGGATGTACTGCTTGTATAGACAATAACATGGGGTGTACTGCTTGTATATGGACAATAACATGGGGTGTACTGCTTGTACATGGACAATAACATGGGGTGTACAGCTTGTATATGGACAATAACATGGGGTGTACTGCTTGTATATGGACAATAACATGGGGTGTACAGCTTGTATATGGACAATAACATGGGGTGTACTGCTTGTATATGGACAATAACATGGAGTGTACAGCTTGTATATGGACAATAACATGGGGTGTACTGCTTGTATATGGACAATAACATGGAGTGTACAGCTTGTATATGGACAATAACATGGGGTGTACTGCTTGTATATGGACAATAACATGGAGTGTACAGCTTGTATATGGACAATAACATGGAGTGTACAGCTTGTATATTGACAATAACATGGGGTGTACTGCTTGTATATGGACAATAACATGGAGTGTACAGCTTGTATATGGACAATAACATGGAGTGTACAGCTTGTATATTGACAATAACATGGGGTGTACTGCTTGTATATGGACAATAACATGGAGTGTACAGCTTGTACATGGACAATAACATGGGGTGTACTGCTTGTATATGGACAATAACATGGGGTGTACTGCTTGTATCTGGACAAATCATGGGGTGTACTGCTTGTATATGGACAATAACATGGGGTGTACAGCTTGTATATGGACAATAACATGGGGTGTACTGCTTGTATATGGACAATAACATGGGGTGTACTGCTTGTATATGGACAATAACATGGGGTGTACTGCTTGTATCTGGACAAATCATGGGGTGTACTGCTTGTATATGGACAATAACATGGGGGTGTACTGCTTGTATATGGACAATAACATGGAGTGTACAGCTTGTATATTGACAATAACATGGGGTGTACTGCTTGTATATGGACAATAACATGGGGTGTACTGCTTGTATATGGACAATAACATGGGGTGTACTGCTTGTATATGGACAATAACATGGGGTGTACTGCTTGTATATGGACAATAACATGGGGTGTACTGCTTGTATATGGACATTGTCATTGGGTTGTACTGCTTGTATATGGACAATGACATGGGGGTGTACAGCTTGTATATGGCCAATGCCATGGGGGTGTACAGCTTGTATATGGACAATAACATGGGGTTGTACTGCTTTTATATGGACAATAACATGGGGTTGTACTGCTTGTATATGGACAATGACATGGGGGTGTACAGCTTGTATATGGACAATAACATGGGGGTGTACTGCTTGTATATGGACAATAACATGGGGTGTACTGCTTGTATATGGACAATAACATGGGGGTGTACAGCTTGTATATGGACAACAACATGGGGTGTACTGCTTGTATATGGACAACAACATGGGGTGTACTGCTCGTATATGGATAAAACATGAGTTATACTGCTTGTATATGGACAAAAACATGGGGTGTACTGCTTGTATATGGATAAAACATGAGTTATACTGCTTGTATATGGACAAAAACATGGGGTGTACTGCTTGTATATGGACAAAAACATGGGGTGTACTGCTTGTATATGGACAACAACATGGGGGTGTACAGATTGTATATGGACAATAACATGGGGTGTACTGCTTGTATATGGACAATAACATGGGGGTGTACAGATTGTATATGGACAATAACATGGGGTGTACTGCTTGTACATGGACAATAACATGGGGGTGTACAGATTGTATATGGATAAAACATGAGTTATACTGTTTGTATATGGACAATAACATGGGGTGTACTGCTTGTATATGGACAATAACATGGGGGTGTACAGATTGTATATGGACAATAACATGGGGTGTACTGCTTGTACATGGACAATAACATGGGGGTGTACAGATTGTATATGGACAATAACATGGGGTGTACTGCTTGTACATGGACAATAACATGGGGTGTACTGCTTGTATATGGACAATAACATGGGGTGTACTGCTTGTATATGGACAATAACATGGGGTGTACTGCTTGTATATGGACAAAAACATGGGGGTGTACAGCTTGTATATGGACAATAACATGAGTTATACTGCTTGTATATGGACAAAAACATGGGGGTGTACAGATTGTATATGGACAATAACATGGGGTGTACTGCTTGTACATGGACAATAACATGGGGGTGTACAGATTGTATATGGACAATAACATGGGGTGTACTGCTTGTACATGGACAATAACATGGGGTGTACTGCTTGTATATGGACAATAACATGGGGTGTACTGCTTGTATATGGACAATAACATGGGGGTGTACTGCTTGTACATGGACAATAACATGGGGTGTACTGCTTGTATATGGACAATAACATGGGGTGTACTGCTTGTATATGGACAATAACATGGGGTGTACTGCTTGTATATGGACAATAACATGGGGTGTACTGCTTGTATATGGACAATAACATGGGGTGTACTGCTTGTATATGGACAATAACATGGGGTGTACTGCTTGTATATGGACAATAACATGGGGTGTACTGCTTGTATATGGACAATAACATGGGGTGTACTGCTTGTATATGGACAATAACATGGGGTGTACTGCTTGTACATGGACAATAACATGGGGTGTACTGCTTGTACATGGACAATAACATGGGGTGTACTGCTTGTATATGGACAATAACATGGGGTGTACTGCTTGTATATGGACAATAACATGGGGTGTACTGCTTGTATATGGACAATAACATGGGGTGTACTGCTTGTATATGGACAATAACATGGGGTGTACTGCTTGTATATGGACAATAACATGGGGTGTACTGCTTGTATATGGACAATAACATGGGGTGTACTGCTTGTATATGGACAATAACATGGGGTGTACTGCTTGTATATGGACAATAACATGGGGTGTACTGCTTGTATATGGACAATAACATGGGGGTGTACTGCTTGAATATGGACAATAACATGGGGGTGTACTGCTTGTATATGGACAATAACATGGGGTGTACTGCTTGTATATGGACAATAACATGGAGTGTACTGCTTGTATATGGACAATAACATGGGGGTGTACTGCTTGTACATGGACAATAACATGGGGTGTACTGCTTGTACATGGACAATAACATGGGTTGTACTGCTTGTATATGGACAATAACATGGGGTGTACTGCTTGTACATGGACAATAACATGGAGTGTACAGCTTGTATATTGACAATAACATGGGGTGTACTGCTTGTATATGGACAATAACATGGAGTGTACTGCTTGTATATGGACAATAACATGGGGGTGTACTGCTTGTACATGGACAATAACATGGGGTGTACTGCTTGTACATGGACAATAACATGGGGGTGTACAGATTGTATATGGACAATAACATGGGGTGTACTGCTTGTACATGGACAATAACATGGGGTGTACTGCTTGTATATGGACAATAACATGGGGGTGTACTGCTTGTACATGGACAATAACATGGGGTGTACTGCTTGTACATGGACAATAACATGGGGGTGTACAGATTGTATATGGACAATAACATGGGGTGTACTGCTTGTATATGGACAATAACATGGGGTGTACTGCTTGTATATGGACAATAACATGGGGTGTACTGCTTGTATATGGACAATAACATGGGGGTGTACAGATTGTATATGGACAATAACATGGGGTGTACTGCTTGTATATGGACAATAACATGGGGTGTACTGCTTGTATATGGACAATAACATGGGGTGTACTGCTTGTATATGGACAATAACATGGAGTGTACTGCTTGTATATGGACAATAACATGGGGTGTACTGCTTGTATATGGACAATAACATGGGGTGTACTGCTTGTACATGGACAATAACATGGGGTGTACTGCTTGTACATGGACAATAACATGGGTTGTACTGCTTGTATATGGACAATAACATGGGGTGTACTGCTTGTACATGGACAATAACATGGAGTGTACAGCTTGTATATTGACAATAACATGGGGTGTACTGCTTGTATATGGACAATAACATGGAGTGTACTGCTTGTATATGGACAATAACATGGGGGTGTACTGCTTGTACATGGACAATAACATGGGGTGTACTGCTTGTACATGGACAATAACATGGGGGTGTACAGATTGTATATGGACAATAACATGGGGTGTACTGCTTGTACATGGACAATAACATGGGGTGTACTGCTTGTATATGGACAATAACATGGGGGTGTACTGCTTGTACATGGACAATAACATGGGGTGTACTGCTTGTACATGGACAATAACATGGGGGTGTACAGATTGTATATGGACAATAACATGGGGTGTACTGCTTGTACATGGACAATAACATGGGGTGTACTGCTTGTATATGGACAATAACATGGGGGTGTACTGCTTGTATATGGACAATAACATGGGGTGTACTGCTTGTACTTGGACAATAACATGGGGTGTACTGCTTGTACATGGACAATAACATGGGGTGTACTGCTTGTATATGGACAATAACATGGGGTGTACTGCTTGTATATGGACAATAACATGGGGGTGTACTGCTTGTACATGGACAATAACATGGGGTGTACTGCTTGTACATGGACAATAACATGGGGTGTACTGCTTGTATATGGACAATAACATGGGGGTGTACTTCTTGTATATGGACAAAAACATGGGGTGTACTGCTTGCACACAGACAAAAACAAAGAGGAAACTTAAGCAATGAAATAAGTTATTGCATAGTTAATAAATATGAGATTCCTCATCCATCAACGCAATAATTCTGCTAATATTACAGATTTTCTTGATTTTCTAAAAAGCTACTACAAGTCATACAAAAAACATACAAAAAGCAACATAAATAATGAGCAAACAAACAAAAGCTCAAATAGGTCTGAAGAGGCTCTGCTGGTTATTACTACCAGTATTTGTTTTCTCAAAATCCTATAATATTTTGTTATACCTGATAACTCTCACATATACTACTTTAGGGAACTTGCTTTGGTGGATGGCCATGGACAATGCTCTATCGCATCAATTCACCTGACTTATTAGAGCTAAAATATTGGCATTGAGACCAGAGATATGGCTTCAATAAGTATCAGAAACTTGACAGCACAAAGCACACAAGACCGAACAGTAGGCATGCCTGCATGCCATCACATACATTAACATATTTTTGGTGACATCATTTTATTAATTTGTGTTGATGACAAAGACGACACATAAAGGTTTTTTGATTGCCCCTGAAATACATATTAATAAAGTTCCAGAATTATCTAGTTTTAGTGCTGTTTCTTGATATATTTATAAAATCAAGGCAAACTTTACAATAATTCTTTCACATCTTCTATTGTGTTTCCATTTGCAGATGTGAAAAGTTATCAAAATGATAATTATAGATAACACAACAGTACTTAATAATTATTTATAGTTTCAAGTTACTTAAAATATTAGAAAATTAAAAAATAAATAATTAAAGGTACCAGCTTATTAAAGTCACTTCTGGTCTCCGTTCATAACAAGTTGGACACTGAATAAAGTTCTCCAACAAAACTGTAGATTGAGTCAGAGGCAGATACGATACCCTTCAACATGCAACAATATTACAGGGACACATGGCAATCCCGAAGTTTGTATCATGCATTAAAATTAGTCTCAGTTTATCCAGTATCATTTTAAACCTGCTTGCATATAATTAAATAAAAAACTGAGGTTTCAGTTTTTCTTTTTATTAGGTTTATATTATTGGTATTAATTATTATTATTTTATTGGTGCAATATAACCAACAGTTTGTAATATGGGAAAAAAAGCAATTTGCTTTATACTATTCTTATAATTAATATTAATGATTGAACAAATGCAAGTCATGTAAATAAAGTAATGGGACGCCGTGAGTTTTTAACAAATCAAGATTTCCGTGTGTCCCTTTAAGACCGCAACCTAAAGTTGATGCAATTTTGACCAATCAACAAGCTTTATTTCCTCTGTCCTGTTCAAAAATATTTCTGTATTGCTCAGAAGATAAAGAAGCATGTGCTCGCACGAGAAAACAGTGATCACTGGTTGCTTCAAAGTTGAACTGCAACAAGGAGAAAGCTTTGCACTCTTAATAGGTTAGATGGTATTTCAGAGTGTTTTCTGAAAAACGGAAAAAAATTACTGTCAGAGCTTCATGCTTCTTGTTTTCCGCAGACACTCTAAAATAGCACCTTTACTATACATAACTAGAACTATCACTGGAGGTGATGAATACCCCTGCTTTTTTGCTATATCCGATGAGGATGGGCAAAATCAAGAATAATAAATTTCTAAAATATCTGTTAATTTTTAAATGTGAAAACAATTCTAAGTAAAACAAAGGTCCGTAATTTTGTAAAAAAATAATTGCAGAATCGAAAAACCATTGATGCAGAGACACATCATATCATCAAGTGTGAACTGTACGTCAAGTGTGATAACAATCCATTTATTACTAACAGTTTTAAAGTGAAAGTCACATAAAGTGAAAATTCTAAGTCAAATAAAGGGCCATAATTCTGTAATAAGGCAATGAACAACAGATGATGTAGTAGCGGGACATAAGGTAATCAGTTGTTATGTGTACATGAAGTTTATGTGTTAACAGGTGCATTATACAATAATAGAGTGGAACGTTGAAGTCAAACAAAGGGCCATAATTTTGTAAAAATTAAGCAATCAATGATGGGAGATGTAGAGGGACATAAGGGCATCAGTTTTTATGCGTACGACATTTGGGTACAATCAATTCGAAAATGTTTTGAGAAAAAATGTGTTAACAGGTGATTATATAATATTAGAGTGGAAAATTCTAAGTCAAACAAAGGGATATAACTCTGTAATAAATTAGGCAATAAATTATGGGTGATTTAGAGGGATATGTCATCAGTTGTTATGAGTATATGAAGTTTGGTGACAACCCATTCAAAAGTTTTTGAGATATGCAAGTTTTAAAATGTGTTACCCTACGGGACGCGACACTATGGGACAAAAATATGTTACGCGATGGCACGTTACGAACACCATGATTCCTATATAACCGCCACTTCACTTTGTGAAAGCAGGGGTATAATAATGGTTCATACAGACAAGCCTTCAACCTGCAACAATACATAGCAAAAGTTCATATCTGTATACTTCTAACCAATCTTAAACCATCTTTTCTATACCAGTAACCACCGAGCATATACATGGCGTGTACAGGCTGATATGACAAGCTTTCAACATGCAATAACAATTGTTCACATCTATATCATTCTAACCAATCTTAAACCATCTTTTCTACCAAGATCCAAAAACCCACATTTTACTAGAGTCCAAAAAATGCATAGTTTCAACATTCAGTTTCAAGATATATGCTCTCTATTGTCCATCGGACGATGCTCACAAACATTGTTCATGTGCTTCATTATGTTTTCCAGTTTTTTTGTGAGACAAGACATTCTTAAATACCTGACATAATTCTGATTGGGTTAAATCTCTGGGGTATACAAGCTTGATTGACAGTTCTGAACATTTCTATTTCAATGCAGATTTTATTATATTCTGCTGAAGAGTACACCAGTATGCAATAAAGAGGTCATCTGACGGTAACAGTGTAGAGTACAGCAGGGGATTTTATTAGACTTAGAAGTCATATTTTGACTCTCGGCTGTCTCGCATTCATAATTATGACCAATGGATTCTGTTTACTGGGTCATTGTCCGATATAATTCAGTACTGCACTCAATATCATAAAATAACCTCATAATGATAGTTCATACAATTACAAACAGTGAAGTCAATCTAAGCTTATTTAATTTGGTGCCACCACCGGCACCATCTTGTCTGTTTTTAATGCTTAGTGTCATAACTGTTTTACAGAGCAGCACCATTGCAGAAGGCATTGTCTTTATTTAGTTCTTGTAACAAAAAGTATAATTATGTAATTAATTGAGCCAACACATGTGCAGAAATTTGAGATAGAAAAGAGAACTATATGTACAACTATTGGTGTCCGAAACTTAAGACTTTAGAGTACTAAAATTTATTAGCGTGATTGAAACTGACCGAACTAAAATGTGCACATGGATACATGTGCCCAGGGATACAGATCCCCAGATCATGGTTACTGATGTCCGGATATCCAGATCATGAATACAGGTGCACGGATCATGGATACAGATGCCCGGATGCCCCTATCATGGATACAGATGCCTGGATCTTCATTTTTAAAAGAAGTCAGTATCACCGAAGAAGGCATTATTTACTGCAGTAATAGCAGGCATATTATTGCTGGATGGTACATTTCTAAAATCACACTCTAAAAGATCTTGATTTAGAGCACAAACAAAATCTTCAACGAAATAAATGAAGCAGATAGCTTCTCATAATTATAGAGTGTGAATTTTGACCTCTGTATGGTATTTTGAAGACTGGTTCTATTTGGAAGTTAGAAACTGACATGACAAAAAAATGTAAGGGATAAATGAAGGGTAAAAAGTCGGTCGATGTCAGTCATGTTGACTGGTTTAAATATAATTATATGTGTACTGTTGTTCTCATAGAGCTGAATGTCTAAGGCTTAGTATGTGTGCTACAGAATGTATTAATGGTATACGGCTGCTGGCTGCTTTACTTTGCTGGTTGATAGTAAAGTGGTTGCAGAATATAAAAATGTTCATGGTTATCCGGTACTGATAGGGAATTCCGTTGTCAGGTATAACTCTTCTAAGTTGTAACCGAGGCTCTGAGAGGAAGATTTGAATAGAGGCATGTCACAAGTAGCAGGTTCACAAACATGCATGCCCATGAGGTGGCAGATCCAGTGGCAGGTACATCTGGTCAGACAAAGGGTCCATGAGGTGGCAGGTTCAGGTGGCCTAATAAAGAGGCATGTACATGAGGTGGAAGGTCAATGAGGTGGCAGGTCAATGAGGTGGCAGGTCATTGAGGTGGAAGGTCAATGAGGTGGCAGGTCATTGAGGTGGAAGGTCAATGAGGTAGCAATTCAATGATGTGACAGGTCAATGAGGAGACGAATGAGGTGACAGGTCAATGAGGTGGTAGGTCATTGAGGTGGAAGGTCAATGAGGTAGCAAGTCAATGAGGTGACAGGTCAATGAGGTGGCAAGTCAATGAGGAGACAGGTCAATGAGGTGACAGGTCAATGAGGTAGAAGTCAGTCAATGAGGTGACAGGTCAATGAGGTAGCAAGTCAATGAGGAGAAAGGTCAATGAGGTGGCAGGTCAATGAGGTGGTTGGTCAATGACGTGGCAGGTCAATGATGTGGCAGGTCAATGACGTGGCAAGTCAATGAGGCGACCGGTCAATGAGATGGCATGTTTTATGAGGTATGTCAATGAGGTTGCAGGTCAACAAGGTGGCAGGTCCACAAGGTGACAGGTCAATGAGGTGGCAGGGCAACAAGGTGGCAGGTCCTCAAGGTATCAGGTCCACAAAGACTGGAGGCAAGTCCATGAGGATGTAGATCCACAAAAGGTAGATCCAGGTGATATCCACAAGATAGCTTTTTTTTGTTTTCTTTCAAAATGATAAAACCGTGACCAAGATTGTTAGAATAAACAATGTCATGAACTTATTAGCCTTTTGCCCAAAAACATATTCTGAACTGATTTACTGTTAGTAAAAACTGATATTGCATAGTGAAGGAGCATGAATAAATGTTTGGTAAAGAAAAATATTTAAACTTCATAAATGAAATGTTCATGCTCTATCACTCCAAAAACAAATGTAATCTATACTGACAAACATCTAACGCACATTTAATATCTCATAAATAACATCAATAAATCAAAACAAATATCATTCTGAACGAGGCACTTAGTATCTTGTCAATAACGACTGTAAATTTAAAAAAATCATTCAAACCACCTGTCTCCAACGGTACCAGTCGGCATATAATAAGTTCATACATTAAAGATATTGTCTACTGGTGCGTTAGCTGTTTGGTTCAGTATATATACTTACATAATTCTTTGAATTAAGTCCTGGAATTGTTTGAGTAGTATCATTATAACAAGCGAAATATTCACAAAAGAATATAACGTTTAAATGTATGTTTCTTTCTAACTTGAGGTGTCAATTTTATAAAATTGTATACATGTTAAGGTCTGGATGATATGTATCCTGTTCTGTATGCAACTGTTGTTTTCCTAGTCTTTTAATGTTGATGATCTAGGTGATTGTCCTTCTATTTTCTATGATGGTGCTTCTGTCATTGTTTGTTTTTAAATATTCGATAGATCTTCGTTACTGTTCTCATACAAATTAACCAGAATCATTTACCTTAACTGGAACCAATGAAGTATAACAAATAGGTCAAGGTCAGTCGTGGTGACTAATCATTCTAAGAATGTATATTTCTCATCTAGATGTATCTGTGTATGAAGAGGAATGGCGGTAACTTAAAATCTTAACTGGATTCAATGAATTGTAATTGTAAAAAGTAGGACAAGGTCTGTCAGTTTGACCCACTTTTGGCGGTCACAGTCAAAACAGAGGTACATAAAAAGCCTAATCTGAACCAATGAATCATGAACATAGGCCACGTCACACTTAGGAATACCTTGACCTACTAAAAACTAAATCGTCATAATGACAAACCATGATAAAAACATACAAAAATAACTATTAGTACAGTAAAACTTAAGATAACAATATAATTATTACAACTAGAACAAAGATTAACAATTTTCAAGGTCAAGATTAAGTTCACTTTGACCTTGACCTTTGATCTATGGTCAAATTTAAATCACCTAGCATGACCAACTACAATACAAACAGGTATGCACAATTTCATGAATATTTATCCAACAGAACATTATCAGATAACACCAATGTGAAATTTAATTTCACTGTGACCCTGCGAAAAATGGGCATACAAAGTTAAAGATTGGTGCAGTAGTATTTATCAACTTAGACTTAAATCCAAGCATTTTCAAAGTCAAGTTTAAATTTACTGTGTTTAAATTGACCTTCTAATTCTTATACTCATATACAAAATTCCACAATGATTTGTCCAAAACAAATTCAGATAACAACAACCATTTTTAAGGTCAAGTTTACATTCACTGTGGCCTTGACCTTCTGATTCTTAACACACATACAAAGTTTCACAAAGACTGGTCCAAAACAAATTCAGGTAACAACAACCATTTTTAAGGTCAAATTTAAATTCACAGTGACCTCTAACCATTCATCCCTCAAAGTTTGTTTACAAATGTTTAGTTATCCTCGTTGTATTGCACCGGACATTTTAGCAAGCAGACCTCTGTTTTAAGTCTCATCCGAAGGATTGATCAGGTGTGAAATTCTTTTATCAAGTATTACATAAATTAATTCAAATTCAGTCCTGGCTGGGATAGAACGCACAATCCATGGATTACTAAACTGAGGTGCTAACCCTTAACCCACGGCGACACCTAAAAACATCCTTCAAAGTTCTAATTCAACAGGTGCATGAATAATCCCAATACAAACAGTATACAAAGTTTCATGAAAATTGGACCAGTAAAACTTAAAAATAACACCTATTTCAACGTAAATTTAAGTTTCACCCCGATAGAGGGTTATCACCCCGTACAATTTTCTCCCCAGAAACGTTTGAAGGCATGTTGATTATTTCACAGAAAATATGGTTTAGGGTGTATCAGTATACCCAACCCCTATATTTTAAGGTATTTTGTCAAAAGACACCAGATTTGTGAAAAAAATAAGCTAGAGATACTAAATATTCTGGTATAAACTTATTTAAGATAAAAATAAATGAATTAATAATAACTGTATTACATGTCCTCCATAATTAAGGCATGTTGCAAAAGTATTGGCTGTGAAGGCATGTTAAATGCGACATGCCTTAATGGCCTGGGGAGAACACTGCCTGATGAACTTGGTCAATACGTAAAACACGTCTCTATGGAAACCGATATATAGACGGTGTTTGTGGCGACACATTTTACGCACTGACCGAGTTCATACGGGGTGGTTATGCATAAGCTCTTTTATTCTGTGAATAGTTTGATGAATAAGAATTAAACACAAACACACACAAAACACACTAACATATTTCTGTCAATCTTTTGCAGTATATAACTGAAAGGTATAAAAACTACCAATGTGTGCTTATTTTACATCTATATGTATTTTGAACACCTTTTGTGTTCACATGACGTATATATTTGCTTTCACTATAAGTACCATATGCATTGCTTGTTTGAACTGAAGAAACTCACCAGAACAGTCATAAATTATAATCAACATGTAATATCTTCATTATGAATACTAGTTATACCTGTAGTTGTTTTTCTTTATTGTATTTGGTTTATTGTACTATTGTCTGTTTGTGTACATTTTTCTGCCATGATCCTTTGTATTTGATCATTTTGAATCTTGAATCATGTAAAAGATGGTTTACAGTTAGATTTTATAACTTAACCTATGTATTATATTTAAGTTATTTAACTTATGTATTATATAAGTTATTTGCAGACAACATGCATACATTATATAAGCCAGAACAATATTTCCAACCACCTTGAATGCTAGCATCACACCACCACCTCACAATATATTGTTCTGGACAGCAATATTTTTGGCATGTTATATCCGTCTGCTGCAAGCACTACCACATCAAGCATCCAACCATGGAAAATGCAAGCATGAAAGTACCTAACATACCATTTGATACTGAACTGGCCCTATTAACAGTTGCCGAAGTCGTGGTCGATACCGGGGTAGGTGTTAGGTAATCAGGTCGAGCAGACCTACAACTGGCGGGATTACCTCGCCTGAAATTTACAAAGTAAAATATTATTTAGTATTTGTTTTTTGACTGTTAAACTGAAATATTAGTTACAAAATAGAATTTTAACAAATATGTTTCATTAGATGAACCACTGCCTCTTTTAACTTAAAACTGGTCAATTTCTAAACTGCTTAGGTTGCGCTTTAAAATAAAACCTCCTACATGTGAATAGGGGGAAATTAAACAACTCCAGGTCTTCTATATGTACTATAATGCAGGGGGCACTTGAGTGACTCTAGGTCTCCTACATGCACTATGCAGGGGGCATTTAAATGACCCTAGGCCTTCGAAGTACTAGATGTATGAGAGGGGCACTTGAATCATTCTAGGGATTTTATATGTATGTGGGGAGCACTTTAATAACTCTAGGTCTCCTATATGTATACGGGGGCACTTGAATGACTAGAAGTGTGTGCGGGGCCGCCACTTGAATGACCCTAGGTCTTCTATATGTAAGCAGGGTGCAACTGAATGACTCTAGGTCTCCTATATGTATGCATGGGGCATTTGAATGACCATAGCTCTTCTATATGTATGATGGGGGGCACTTGAATGACCCCAGGTCTTCTACTACATGTATGCAGGGAGTACCTGAATGACCCCAGGTCTTCTACTACATGTATGCAGGGAGTACCTGAATGACCCTAGTTCTTCTACTACATATATGCAGGGAGTACCTGAATGACCCTAGTTCTTCTACTACATATATGCAGGGAGTACCTGAATGACCCTAGTTCTTCTACTACATATATGCAGGGAGTACCTGCATGACCCTAGGTCTTCTACTACATGTATGCAGGGTGCACCTGCATGACCCTAGGTCTTCTACTACATATATGCAGGGAGTACCTGAATGACCCTAGTTCTTCTACTACATATATGCAGGGAGTACCTGCATGACCCTAGGTCTTCTACTACATATATGCAGGGAGTACCTGCATGACCCTAGGTCTTCTACTACATATATGCAGGGAGTACCTGCATGACCCTAGGTCTTCTACTACATATATGCAGGGAGTACCTGAATGACCCTAGGTCTTCTACTACATATATGCAGGGAGTACCTGAATGACCCTAGGTCTTCTACTACATGTATGCAGGGAGTACCTGCATGACCCTAGGTCTTCTACTACATATATGCAGGGAGTACCTGCATGACCCTAGGTCTTCTACTACATATATGCAGGGAGTACCTGCATGACCCTAGTTCTTCTACTACATATATGCAGGGAGTACCTGAATGACCCTAGGTCTTATACTACATATATGCAGGGAGTACCTGAATGACCCTAGGTCTTCTACTACATATATGCAGGGAGTACCTGAATGACCCTAGGTCTTCTACTACATATATGCAGGGAGTACCTGCATGACCCTAGTTCTTCTACTACATATATGCAGGGAGTACCTGAATGACCCTAGGTCTTCTACTACATATATGCAGGGAGTACCTGCATGACCCTAGGTCTTCTACTACATATATGCAGGGAGTACCTGCATGACCCTAGTTCTTCTACTACATATATGCAGGGAGTACCTGAATGACCCTAGGTCTTCTACTACATATATGCAGGGAGTACCTGAATGACCCTAGGTCTTCTACTACATATATGCAGGGAGTACCTGAATGACCCTAGGTCTTCTACTACATATATGCAGGGAGTACCTGCATGACCCTAGTTCTTCTACTACATATATGCAGGGAGTACCTGAATGACCCTAGGTCTTCTACTACATATATGCAGGGAGTACCTGCATGACCCTAGGTCTTCTACTACATATATGCAGGGAGTACCTGAATGACCCTAGGTCTTCTACTACATATATGCAGGGAGTACCTGCATGACCCTAGTTCTTCTACTACATATATGCAGGGAGTACCTGAATGACCCTAGGTCTTCTACTACATATATGCAGGGAGTACCTGAATGACCCTAGGTCTTCTACTACATATATGCAGGGTGCACCTGAATGACCCTATATGCCAATGTAATCCTGACACGGACACTTACCTTGAAGGATCCACTATCTTATAAACACTACCCTTGAACTGTGTTGTGCTGGCATACCCTGTAGACAGCATGTAAACCTCACCTAAAATGATAATGTATTAACAATATGGACAAATAATAACAACAGCCAGTTATTGTTTCTCACTTTTTGCAATGCCAAAAGTAAAGAATAATTTATAACACATGGTTAAAAGATAAAAAAAAATAGTAAAAAACTAATATTGCCAGGAACAGTGATAAAACACACAACTCATAAGTAAACATGAAAACACTTCATAGTATTAGTACTGGAGTGCATTCTTATATACCTATCCAGTTAAAATGTCATGTTTTAATCCCATTTTAAAATGTCATGCTATAATCCCATTAAAAAGATTACAATTTCATTCCATTAAAATGTCATGTTTTAATGCCATAAAAAGGTCCTGTTTTAATCCCATTAAAACATGACCTAGCTCCATTTCGAAGGGACAATGACCCCTCACACTGTGCAGTACAAGTTTGGTGCAATGTTGCACTGATCATAACTTTTATGTCTGTATTAAACTAATGTTGCAATGATGACATGTCTGAGGGTAGTGTCACAAACATTTTTTTAAAAAAAAATTATGGAGTGCATGGTCCAGTGGAGAGTGTCAGGATCCAGGTCATGGGTTCGATCTTCCAACGTGGCCATGTTATTTATCCTTGGGCAAGATAATTAATCCACACTGCTTAGTACTGGTTCTATCCAGGAAGCCATTGAGAGTGATTAATACACGTTGTAAGAACCTATTTCGCATTCGATGTAAAAAAAATATGTTTAAACAACTTTTGCAGTCGCTGTTGTTTCCCCAATAGTATAACGTTACCGAATTTCCTCGATTTCATAATTATTTATCATTTGCCTTACTACACTCGTTAGGGCCAATTTCTGTCACTTATGCAAACCTAAACTAATTTTCAGATAATTTTATGTAATCTGACAATGTTTACTCTACCTTATAATAGGTTACCTCTTCCTGGAAATTGGACACCAAAGAATTTTGTTTTATATAATTATCGAAGTGGCACATCACCTTTATATAAAGACTAAACTGAGAAATCATTTTGTTTACAAGCCCAATTTCCGTCATGTTTTTTAACAAGTGATATATTCAGCCAAGTCATGATACAGTAAAAATTTATGAATTAAAAACATGTTTTCGACTCTACTCAACAAGTTCATTGTAAAAATTGTATTTTTGCACTGTTCCATCATTCACCTTGATTTCTATAACAATGAAACTGGTAACATCAATGTTATATTTTCCATGACGTCAAATGAGTCAATTTCACCTTAAAAACAAAGGGTAACTCTGTAAATTAAACAGATACAGGTTGGACGAATTGCGCGTCTTTGGTTAAACTATATTATGACGGTATATTTTAACTGCGTCCGCTAAGTGTGATAAACATATTAGGTCATACCAGTGTTATTTTTTTAAGTAATTTATTATGCGGTAGAATGCACGTGCATCCCAACGCCATATAAGGAAGTAAACACAATTTTTTCATAAATCCCTTTTGTTATTGTACCGCTTATTTGCATTTGGTTGTTTTTCCTGTTTTCAATCTTCAGGGCAATCAGTAGTTTAGTTTAATAATATTTTATTGCAGATATGTTACATCAATTCAACTTACCTCAATTCAACATCACAATATTCATAGAAACATGGATTGAACTATAAGCTATTACAACATTAGTTACAGTTCTCTCCATTAATCAGTAATATCACATAAATAACTTGCAGTGTAAAAACAGTTTTTAAATTACGAAAACGTCATTTCAGCAAGTGAAATGGTAACCTTTCAACGTTACAAAATATGTGTTTAAACCATTCAAGTTTTTCAGACGAGTTCTCTAGGAATTCAAGTTGGAAAGCATGCTTATTGCCACTTACATGAGTCACAGTCTGTTAACCATAGGCAGATATAAAAGCAATATAAGAGTCAGCTGCCTTTGGCAGCTGAATGAGAACAGGCGCGTACCTGCAGATGTAGTAATGCGTTGTGTCACTATTTTGGCATTGAATTCTTGCATAATGGAATTGTATTGATAGATGTCGGTACTTCATGGTATTATAATTATAGCTGTCGAAAAAAAATCTTCCATAATTTAATACCGCCAAGAAATTATAGCATGTCTGATAGAATTATAATATGTAAATATAACATCCTCTTGAGGGTGCCAGTGGATATTATCAACCCGAGAATGTAATTTCATAGGGTTGATAATATCCAGTGGCACCCTCAAGAGGATGTGATATTTATTTTATTATACCGAACAAATACTCCTTATATATTAATATACTCAATAATGAAGAAAACGTTGTTGTTGTTGAAAAAATCTATTTTTAGAACTGACCTTTTCAAAAAGCTATCGTGATGATATTTTGCGATATCACCCGCTATGACGCGTTGAGGTGATAGTGCGAAATATCAGCCCGGCAGGGTATGGGGATTTTACATGGAGTGTTTACAGTGAGGTATAATAACATTAAATGGTGTATGATATTATATCTGTTGACATTTTAACTTTTTAAGGTACATGTACATACAGAGATATGTAAAAATAAATGTGTATTTTAGGATATTCATAAGATTTTGATACAAATAGCTCTATGGTATGGTGGAATTTACTTGTATAAAATGTGCCAAGTTTCATAAACTATCACGGTCAATCACTGAAGGTAATGAATACACCCGCGTCAACAATGGGTTATGTAGAGGGACAAAAGGTCATCAGTTGTTATGTGTATATGAAGTTTGGGAACAAGTTTCATAAACTATCACGGTCAATCACTGAAGGTAATGAATACACCCGCGTCAACAATGGGTTATGTAGAGGGACAAAAGGTCATCAGTTGTTATGTGTATATGAAGTTTGGGAACAAACCATTCAAAACTGTTTGAGTAATGCAAGTAATAACGGGACGGGATGGGATGGAACAACAAGAGGCCCAAGAGGGCCTGTGGACGCTCTACAGGCTAAAGATAAAGTTTATGTATAAGGGGCCATAACTCTTTCAAATATCATTCAACAGGAACATGGCTATGACATACGCAACTAGGCTTGGTACTGATCATACCTGCCGAGTTCCGTTGAAATCCAGTCAGAGGTTCAGGAGAACTAGCTAGTCTGGACAAAGTTAGTGTACTAAAACCTTTAAGGGGCCATAACTCTGCCAACTGAATTGATATGAATTGGATTTTATAGTCGCACCAACAGCTAAGGTCATATGGTGACTTTCCAGCTTCCACTGGTGGACGACCCCAGGTGCCCCTCCGGGCAATTTTCGTGCACGGGCGGGCACCTGGGTAGAACCACTGACGTTCAGCAAGCCAGCTGGATAGCTTCCTCACATAAAGATTCCTAGGCCCCTGAGGGATCGAACCTACAGCGGTGAGGGGCAAGTGATTGCAAGTCAGAGACTCTAACCACTCGGCCACGGACGCCCCATAACTCTGCCAAAATTCATTCAAAAAGAACATGGCAATGACAGGTGCAACTAGGGTTGGTACTGATCTTCCCTACCAAGATTCATTGAAATCCAGCAAGGAGTTAAGAAGAGACTAATCTGGACAAAATTTGTCTATTAAAACCTTTAAAGGGCCATAACTCTGCAAAAAATCAATCAACCGGAACATGGCAATGACATGCACAACTAGGCTTGTCAAGTTCAGTTGAAATCCAGCCAAAGGTTCAGGAGAACTAGCCCGGAAAATGCTTGTGTATCAAAAACCTTTAAAGGGCCATAACTCTGCCAAAAATCTGCAAACCGAAACACAGCAATGATTTGCACAAACTAGACCTGGAACTGATCATCCCTAATATGTTTCGTTTAAATCCGGCCAGGGGTTCAGTAGAACTAGTCAGGACAAAGTTTGTGTATTAAAACCTTTAAAGGGGATAACTCTGCCAAAATCATTCAACTGGAACACAGTGACGATATGTACAACTAGGCTTGGTACTGATCATCCCTGAAAAGTTTCACTGAAGTCTGGCCAAATGAAGGCCCTTTCATCTTAATGAGGCGAAAATATAGCATATTTCAGAAAATCAAGGGCCATAACTCTGGTGTAAATGGTCCGATCTGGCTGGTTTTCAAACATGTCGGAGGTTTCATTGAAATTAACAATCTGGTAAATATAGATATAAAAATCGAATAGGAAAAGCAGCATTCAAGGACGACAGTCAACCACAAACAAAGAACACATATAAAGATGAATAAAAGGCCACATAAGACATCACAAACACAAAAGGGTTGACAGGCAGTGGCAAAAAAGGCTGCTGGGGGTCTAAACCAGGTTCTAGGGTGCACCAAACCTCACACTTATCCTACCGTCAACCCAATAAAATGGGACAGTGTAAATAGCCATGAACTATTCTCTAACCAACAAGGCAGCATTAATAGGCAATATAAGTAAAGCAAAAAGATGCTTGTGTATTTATAAATACAATTTTTTTTATTTATTTAAATCATGCGCCATAACTCCACTGTTACTGGTCCAATCTGGCTTGTTGTAGAACTTTGCCAAGCTTTCATTGATATTAACAATCTGTTACAGTTTGGTAAAGATTGGATGCAAAATAAAGGTCCAATCGTCTTAACAAGGCAAAATATAGCATTTTTAAATAAATCAAGGGCCATAACTCCGATGCAAATGGTCCAATCTGGCTGGTTTCTGGAAGGCCCTATCATCTTAACGAGGTAAAATATATTATAATACTGTTAAACCTTGCTAGATCACAAGGGAATATTCCTATTACTGCAGTTGAAATATCATTTCAATGTTGATGAACATGAATATGTGCATGTATTATATTATATAAATTTATAATTGGAATAAAGCAGTGTAGGGTCTAGCTATGCTTGAATGAATCTGACTGTGCTTGGGTTGAGCTACAGTATAATATACCGTATTTCCTCTATTAGAAGCGCCTTCCTTAATAATAGCGCCCCCACCAATTTTTAGAAACCTCAGCTTCGAAAATCCAAAAACTTTTTAAAAAACACAAAACTTTTGTCTTTAATGCTAAATGTTTTTGATTACAGGGAGTTTTTAACTACAACACTGGCTTGGTCTACCACATAAATTAAACCTTATAGTGCTTTCATCAATTATACCTATTATGCTTCAATGATGACATACTCCGTATACATTCGGGTTAAGTTTTAGTCAGTGCTGGTGTCATAGTAAAAGATCGTCTTATAATAATTTTATAGTAAACAATCGGTAAGATATCGGGGAAATATTGAAAAATTTGAACCATAATAAGAGTGCCCCTTCTGAACTTTGCATAGAGCCCGGGCGCTACTAATAGGGGAAATACGGTATTTGCACTAGTGAAAGCTTAATAACAAAATAGCAGAGCGTCATATATTGACAATATTGGGATTTGTTGATTATCGTCATTAACTTCCTTTTATTGTAGTGCGGGTGTTAATTTACATGAGTTTGTGGTCACCCTGACTGCACAGATTGTGGCCCTCCTGTTTTTGTTAGTTTTAAGATTTAGTAATTTGTACCCTACACCGTATATTCAGCCTTTCTCAATGGCATCGAGTAGGCAGATGGTTGTATATTAATACGGGAGATTAAAATCAAAATTATTGCATGTATCTTGGTCATTTATAAAAGATAATTATGTATATATTGAAAGTGTATAGTTATCTTTGTTGTTATTTTATGTAAATTTGTAATAAACATATGTACGATGTTGTAGGATTAACGTAGATAATAAGATTTTCCTTCAATGGACAGGTTCATGGATATAAATCTTAAATGTAGGTCTATGACAGGTTCGATTGAAATATTTGTTGTTGAATTTCAACACTCCTTTAGTTTGTTCAGTTCATAGGTTGTTATTATGATTGCTTTAAAATTTAAGTCAAGGTATGGCTGTATTGCATCATCAGATTTCAAGCGGCATGAAAAATTACTGCTGTTGTGGTGAATTGGAGTATAGTTGAAGGCTGAGCTAGATCTATATCATCAAAAAAATAACTCATCATCTTTGAAGAAGGGATTATAATATTTATTTATCAATAGTGCTTATATTCATTAATAGATCAACAAGTGTTGACCAAATAATTTAGGTGACGTCATAATAACATTCGGAGATCAGTTTATAATTACATCACTGTCTGAATGATGGGGTGCATGAACCGATCACGGAGCAGGTGTTAGACTGCTCCATACTGCTTAGGGCAAATGGGCAGTGAAGCATTCTAATCAGGCATCTGCTAAAACAATCTCAATATCTCCTTGTAGATATTGGGACAGATAAGCTGATGGGGGTCGTTGGCGTGTCGATAGCTGTGGAGGTGTGCCAGGGGTGCATTTTGTGCATAGAAACTAACATAAAACTAAATTATCCTGCTTTTAGGGTTGTGTTTTCTTTTCTCTTTGATAAGAAATATCATTTTTGGCATTCGAAACACATTAATGCATGAAGAAAGTTCGTAATTGATGGTATTTCGATTGAATGTTTGTGAAATTTTCGGGCCGTAAAAGTGCGGGGTCATAGTAGTTCGGATGGTACATAATTTCGGATATTTTTTTTATTATGCTAATCATAATCCCGACTGGGGTTCTATATAAAAAACATATTTGAGTTACTGTTATTATATAGCTGACCAATTCTATCCCAGCTGTGGTAATATTTGAATGATAATGGCAATATTGTTTTTAACCATTTTGGGTTAAAAGCCATTTAATGTTTTTGTGGTAAAACCCGCATTTGGGTTCCTGATAATGTAATAGCTGACCATATTTGGGTCATTTAATGATTTGGCATTTGAAGAATGTTATTAAAACCCATATTTGGGTTAAAAGCTGACCATATTTTGGTCATTTGATGATTTGTGTTGACCATATTTGGGTCATTTGTTGAATGTTTTTGTTGTTGGCGAGACAAATCTCTTCGATTGCATCAGCCATACCTCCATTTGAGGATTTATTACTATTCACTGCGGGGCACTGCTTCCCCCATTTAATGGAGGTGCCTCTAGCGGTGCCCAAGTCCCCACTAGTGGCATGTGGCAGTATGTCGCAGTCACAGCAGTGTGTAGTAATTATTTTACGAGAACATTTGAAGAAAGCAACTAAATTTTAAATATCTAGCCTGATGAACATCTAAACCCAGGGTTCACTGAGTACAGTTTTCATTCACTTCAAAACTTGGTCTGAGCTATGACCATTTTTCAAAATTGTTATAAGTATCGTGACTGCACATTTGATATGCACACTATGTTTCTTGTTATATTAGCTGAAGCCATGGCCAATTTATTCCAATAAATTTAAACTATTTTTTATTATTGGGTTTTCTTTCACAGCCCAATAATATATAAAAACAGTGTGTGTTCATGTTTTTCTGTTTCGAATAAAATTCATACAGAAGAAGGAGATTAATTTGAAATAATGGCGCTGACCGCGTGGTTGCTGACCAGTTTATGTGCAATTGCTCTTATGAGAATAAATATAAATCCCAAGTTTCGGTCTATTGATCAGGTGCATGTTTCGGACACACCCATAATGTAGTTTCGGACATACCCATAATGTAGTATACTGTAAAGTATGAACTGTAAATGATTACAGCATCAGCATACAGTAACGTATGAACTGTAAATGATTACAGCATCAGCATACAGTAACGTATGAACTGTAAATGATTACAGCATCAGCATACAGTAACGTATGAACTGTAAATGATTACAGCATCAGCATACATTAACTTATGAACTGTAAATGATTACAGCTTCAGCATACAGTAACTTATGAACTGTAAATGATTACGGCATCAGCATACAGTAACGTATGAACTGTAAATTATTACAGCATCAGCATACAGTAACGTATGAACTGTAAATTATTACAGCATCAACATACAGTAACATATGAACTGTAAATGATTACAGCATCAGCATACAGTAACGTATTAACTGTAAATGATTACAGCATCAGCATACAGTAACTTATGAACTGTAAATGATTACAGCATCAGCATACAGTAACGTATGAACTGTATATGATTACAGCATCAGCATACAGTAAAGTATGAACTGTAAATGATTACAGCATCAGCATACAGTAAAGTATGAACTGTAAATTCTTAAACACAATACATTTGTTTGTGATTAAGGTGTATATACACTACTAATGTTGTGGAATTTAAATGTTGATAGTTATAGTTCAAAATGAATATTTAATTCATTAATAATTATTATTATATATCATTATATATACGTAGTTTTTATTGGCTGAAAAGCAGTCACATGAAAGTCATTATATTAGTATGAACTACTGACTTGAAAATGGGTTCAAACGTGTCCAATCCGGTTTAAACCAGACTTGCGAGTCAATAGTTCTCTGTCGGGTGAATAGTTCTCCTGCCGAGTCAATAGTATCTTCCAAATGATTCAAGCGCTTTGTTACCAATGTGAATTATTTACCATAAGCGCTCAATGACATAGAATAAAAATTAACAATGATTAAAAATAAATTACTTATCTTTGACACATGTTCTTACTTTTTTCTCTATGATTCAATATAATAAAACAACTATCTACTTCTTTTTCTGTCAACGTTTAAAACTATTCATCCTCGGGAACGACTATTGACCCTCAGCAGTGAACTATTGACCTCGACTACATCTTGGTCAATAGTTCACTGCTTTGGGTCAATAGTCACTCACTTGGATGAATAGTTTTAACCACTGATCTCAACAGAAGTAGATAGTTGTATACTTAATTAATGTATACAACATATACTGACTATTGTTTTCCTTTATCCAATTGTATTTCCTACTTAGCATATGTTTGCTAATTTATAGAATAATATGATTATCATAAGAATTTGCACATACAGTTAGATGATTATCATAAGAATTTGCACATACAGTTAGATGATTATCATAAGAATTTGCATATACAGTTAGATGATTATCATAAGAATTTGCACATACAGTTAGATGATTATCATAAGAATTTGCCCATACAGTTAGATGATTATCATAAGAATTTGCCCATACAGTTAGATGATTATCATAAGAATTTGCACATACAGTTAGATGATTATCATAAGAATTTGCACATACAGTTAGATGATTATCATAAGAATTTGCACATACAGTTAGTTTAAACTGAGATTGCAGATCACAGATTTAAAATCTGCACAAACATATGACTAAAACATATGAAATAAGAAGTATGGTTTAATAATTGTAGAAATAAGAGCAAAACAGTATATTGTTTCAAATACATATACAGGCTATATCGTGGTTAGTTAATTACTAATTGATGCATTTGTTGAAGACTGTTTAGACTAATAGGCAATATGGTTTTGTGGCATACTTGTGGAGGAAGTTTTGCACACCTTCCCTTCCACTTCTGGATAGGCAGTTAGTAACACAGTAGGTGGTGAAGTATATATCCTTGAGCTATTTGAAGCTAATTGCATAAACATCTTGTCTCAGTCCTATATAAAAATAGTTATACCATGTATCGGATGTAATGCATTTCAAGTCACATTGTATATTAGAGGTGTAACAATGCATTGAACTATCGACAGGCGCGTATCCAGGCATACGCACGTACGCCAATGTGTATAATTCGTAAGCAAAAGTGAAAAAATAAAAGTTCCAAATATGCAAAATATGCAATAAAAACTGAAGGCTGAGTGGGTATGGGCTAATTTCTTCCAAATATATCCAAAATGCCATATTAACGCTGAAATATAGCGTGAGAACTCATCATTTGCCTCCAAATTTTCAAAAAAGTTGTGTTTAATATTATAGTTCATATTATAGTTAATATTATTCAAATAATTCATGGAATGTGTTTCTCCTGTGTAAGCTTTAATAATTTCATACACATTTCATTTTTATCAATACTATTGCAATAGTATTGCAACTGTACTTTCAGTAATAGTAATACTATTGCAATAGTCAATTGCCCCTTCAACAGTCAGCCCTATTGTATATACGGAATGATATATAAATATATTTACTCCAAAAGTCACATACCCTTATATAAGAAAATAATAATAATGGCAATATAATATACAACAATATAAATGCAGTTACGGACTGTATTCTGAAATAAATGTTACACATGTATCAGATCAGGTTATCTGAGAATGATGTGTGAACAATGTAACAATAACCATTATTGGTTGTGCGCTACTAAATAAACCTTAAGGTTTGTATGTTAAAGTATTAATGGAACACTGAGACAATTTGAATTTAAAATTTGAAAGAAAGGGGATCCCTGATGAGACTGCCCTTGGAACCTACTGAATATTTCAATATCTATATATGATGTTATATATGATTTAAATGGAACATATCACTCTCATAAACTTAACAGTCGAAACATTGCTTTACTGCGGTTGAAATATCATTTCAATGTTGATAAACATGAATATGTGCATGTATTATATTATATAAATGTATAATTGGAATAAAGCAGTGTGGAGTCAGTCTATGCTTGAATGAGTCTGTTGTGGGTGAGTTGGGCTACAGTATTATATAGGGATATTCTTCAGTAAAGGGTCTAGAGGCAATCTGATGGGTTAATTGATTGTCAATCAAAATACTAAACAAAACCCTTATCGTGTGCCTCAGTTTCATATAAAAAGTGAATATATATACATTAAATTAAGCCGCAGGTTACATTCTGTTTAATTATTGTTTATGAAAATGTTCGGTATGGAAAATGCACATTACGTGGTCCCAGCTTAGTTCCATTAAGCGATTGGAAAGCTTACATTAGCAGCATTTTACAACGGATATTTCGACAATAGAACACGTTTAAAAACCTTTTTTACTGAAAAAATGTGATAATTTTTTTTACAATATGCAAACTTCAGCCGAAATTAAGGTTTTATTTTATACCCCAGCAAACCCTGCTTTTGCTTCTTGGAGAATGGGTTGGATTGGGTATGGTAGTTAATACTCGGTCCACATAATGAATAATGCTTCTGTTTTTTGTTGATAAATCATAAATGTTAATTTAAATGGAGTTTCTATTGCTAACAGTTATACATAATTTAAATGAAGTGTACTTCGATCGCATAACAAGAATTTGTAAGAACCTTTAAGCATCATATGCATAAATATTAACGATTTATACAACAAAAACTAGCCAACTCATCTACGTTAGTTTTCCAGACTGAACTTCTGAACTTATTCATTAACAATATTTCAATCGTATGAATCATGGGGTCTAGTTTAGTGCATGCATATTGAATATCAAACAGAAACGCATAATGATGATTTTATTCGTATTTGGATTGACACCCCATTACGTGGCCCTGCCTTAATTCCATTAAGTGATGGGAAAGCTTATATTAGCAGGATTTTATAAGGCATATTTCGACAATAAAACACGTTTAAAAACATTTTTTACCACCAAAATGCGATAACCTGTTTAAAATTACCTATTAAATGTTTTAATTTGACAATATGCAAACCTTCAAAGCCGAAATTAAGGTTTTATTTCGTACCCCAGCCAACCCATTAACAGTTGAAAAATACGGGTAAATTTGACTTTCAGTATCCAATTAGCCAGATATTCGTTATGCAATTATCCGGAATGTGACAAAAACCTATGCGATTATACGGGGTTTTTTTACATGAAAAAGAATACGAATGGTTTTGCGTTTCAAAACTTTATGCAATTAATCGAAATATGAAAATAACCGAATTGCTATGAAACGGAATCGACTGTATGTTTAAATCAAAATGGTACTTATATATTAGCTCCTTTGCCTGATCGACATTCAGCCAACAAAGGGTAGTGCTAGGACTGGTCGACCTGGTGTGGATATAATGTGACTGGGTGGGGTATCATGCCAGTGTGGTATTCCAGTGTGGCAGCACTATAAAGTTGAGCATTGAGCTGACTGCTACAAGTAGAAAACTTTGTGATATGACTGAAAGATTATAAAAGTGACATTAACCCCATACATACCATCTTCATCCTCCCCGAAGGATATGATACTGGTAGAATAGTCATTGTACAGAGGGGATGTACATCTGTCTGAACCACACATGGTCAGCTCTTTATTGTTCCACTTCTTCGTCACTTTATCCTCGAGTAGGCGGAAAATCTTCCTGTTATAGCGTCAAAGATGAATCAACAAACATAAACAAATGGTTGTTTGTTTGAATGGTGTTTTATATAATTTTTAGCACATGTTAGGACATATATATAGAGGATATTTGTTTGTTTTGAGTGAATATAGGATTTATTTTCATCGAGAAGTGAGTAAACTTATATTTTCAAGAGTGCTTTAGCGCGAGTGAAAATATTTGAGTTTTCTCACTTCGAGATGAAAATAAATCCTATATTCACGACAAACCAACATGTATTCTATTGATTATATACTCTCAACCTGAACATTTATGCAGAAAAATATAATGCGTCAAAACAATGATGTCAATAACGTCACAACGTAAACAACATCAACAGTTGCATGACGTCATTTTGAGTGAAAATATATAAATATATTATATTTTCACATGTGAAATATTAACAATGAAAATATATGGTTTTATTTTAACCATAAAATCCACTATTTCACTGGAAAGTACATAATAAAAGGGTTGATTTTTTGTGGCAGAGGCTGACCATTCCATTATTCCGGGGTAGAACCAGTACTGTATACTGCTCGCCATCCGTAAGAATCAACACATTCTCACTTGACAAGTTTGAGTTCCCAGTGGGATTCCGACTTGTCAAGTGAGAAAGTGTCAATTCTTATGGATGGCGGGAGGTATAAACAAATAATGGACCAAGAGTAGATAATAGGTGGCAAACACAACAACAGTGGAGGTTTTAGTCTTGGTTTAAACAAATAATGTTATGTCTGCATGAACATTTTTTTAATTATCCTGCTGAAAACAAGATCAAACAATTAAAATTAATTGTTGTTTTACAGCATTTTGTTCAAGTCGCCTCAGAGAAAAGGGAAGGAAAGTATAAATCCATTACCGGTAAGCCCTACTTTCTCTTTTAAACAGATTTGAATGGCTCAAAAAAATGTCTCCTACACACAGGACCACCGAGTTTAAATCCCAATCCAAGGAAAGTGTCTTGCCTACGGGCACACCAAAGGAACCCGGCAGTAGCGTCAGTAAGGCTTAGGCTCATACCGTGATCTTCGGATTAGAGTCGAACGTGCTATCCACAGGACCACTGCCAATCCTTTATTGATTTAAATTGTTGCTTAAAGGTTCATCAACTCATTAATAAGTTTATTTCAGTGACAAAACTAGAAATGTGTCCATGGGACATGGATGCCCCACTGGCAATCATCAGCGAAAAATAGATAAGCATTTATCAAAAAACAATATCACCTACCCCAACATAAAATCTCCGTAGATGTAGAAGCCGTTGAGATTTGGGCTGTGACAACCCCTGTAGAAGTGACCCCCTGTCACAGACTTACCCACAGAGTGGGGGTAGTCAAATATTGGCTCTGTTAAGTTAATGTGGGGCAGAGCTGCAAGTAGAAAACACAGGAAATTGGTATATGGTTATATAAACATGAAATTTATATATAATTATAAATTAAACTGAGGGAAAAAAGTTTAGCAAGTTTTTATTGCACTCTGGAAATAATACAATTTTGGTTGTAAAATCAAGAAACTACTGCCATAGACACAATATTTTATTAAACATAATAAATTATAGTTTTCAAGAAGTACTCGCTACAAACTTGTTTTTTGAAAATCTATTTTTAGCTGTGGTGGCCATCTTGAATTTCAGACCAACCTGAAATGTTGCTAGGATCATTTAGACATCAAGAGCAACATTCCTGTGAAGTTTCATGGAAATCCATCGAGTATTTTCAGAGGCGTAGTCACAAGTTTTTACTTAATAACTCTATGTTAACAAAGATGGCCACTGGCAGCCATGTTTAACGTCGAATCAAAACGATTTTCGACAAGGACCAACAGCATGTCATACTGATCATTTTAGACAAAAGTCCCATATCAATATCACTTAAGAGTTTTCAAAAAGTAGTCGCTACAAATTTGTTTTTTAAAAAATCTATTTTTAGATTTGGTGGCAATCTTTCTTGGATTTCACATCAACGTGAATTTTTGCTAGGATCAACTAGACTTCATGGGCAACATTTCTGTAAAGTTTCATGAAAATCCATTCAGTAGTTTCAGAGGAGTAGTCTCTGATCAGTAGAGCTAAAAATTATTCAGCTCTTTTGGCAGTAATTTACTTTATCCACTACAGGTGCATTTTTTTTATAGAAATTTAACCCTTTGCACAATTTTGAATTTGACAATATTCAGACAGCTTTATTTTAATCATCAATTTATATCTGATACAGTAACGTGTACCGAGCGATCTGCTATAATTGAGCCGTAAATGCAATACGATTGTTCCCAATTACACAGTGAGCTACTTGCTTGAATAAAATGATTATTAGCAATCAACAAAACAACCAATATAATCAACAGAATGAGCAACTATGATTATAAAACGATTGTGTTAAATTGCTGTATATTGACCAGTGTGGCAAATAGCCTTACTAGTCGTCACTGCTGAGAATATAGGGCTCGCTCTACTCAGGCTACCTCTGCAATCAGAATCACTTCCAAAATCGTCCCGCTTACTCAGCTTCAGAGCAACAACGAACCTGTATAACTGGCTGCATCGCCTTATATACAGTCCTGAGCCATCCTTGTTCTGATTGGTCGGTTAATTTGATTGGACGAAAATCGTGATTGGTCAATGCATTTGACTGGTTCGATTTTAATCCGTTTTGTGAAACAAGAAATCAACCGGACATTATAACATGCGTAAGTAAAACGTTTCGCAAGAAATGGGATAATTTAACAGACAATACAAAATCGTTACAATACAAAGAATCTGAATAAATTTCTATCCGAACTTTTTTTTATATTTATAATGAAATTTTTGGGATTTTTCATCTACAGTTTTAATATGATTTTTTAACTTGATGTGAAAAATGAACAATATGAAGATTTATTTTATGATAAGCAATGAAAGTATTTTATCAGTGAAATAAAAGTGTTATTCCACAGTAGCTGCCGGCACAGTAACACGACTCACAAAATATTGCAACTGTTATACTGTTACACTGTTACATCCACTATTATTTAATTACTTTCTTTCTTTGACAACGGTTTCAAAAAAAGTGACGTCATGTAACGTTTCGAACAGGGCACGTAGCCAGGTGTGTAAAACGGTTTAGCTACTGAAATTGCTTAAATAATTGTTTGTAAAATCATAAAATAAAAAGAAAATTTGTTGTTTTGTCGTGAATAACATATTTTATTTCATCTCGAAGTTAGAAAACTTTTATATTTTCACTCATGCTTCGCAATTGTGAAAATATAAAGTTTTCTCACTTCTCGATGAAATAAAATATGTTATTCACGACAAAACAACAGATATCCTCTATGTTTTCAATCATACATTCACTGTTTACATGATTGTTTTCTCTGTTCTAAGATGAAAAACAAGAGGCCCAAGAGGGCCTGTGGACGCTCTACTGGCTAACATGGCTCTTATAACATCAATGAAGTGAGTGACTGCCATTTACGTTTTTTTGAAAGTTTCGGGCAAAAAACAACTAAATCAAGGGCCATAACTAAAGAATCTGGTAAAGTTTGGTAAAGATCAGATGAAAAATGAAGGCCCAACCGTATTAACGAGGCAACATATAGCATGTTTAACTAAATCAAGAACACCTCTGTTACTGGTCCGACTGGTCGAACATAGAGCAAAAAAAAAAAAACAAGAGGCCCAAGAGGGCCTGTGGACGCTCTACTGGCTAAAACAGCTCTTATAGATTTAGATAGATATAGCTCTCTTCTCCTATAGATTTAACAAAGGAAAATACAATATAGCATTTTTCAACAAATCAAGGGCCATAACTCTGTTATTACTGACAAGATCTAGCTGGTTTTCAAAATTGTCCAAGATTTCATTGATATACCGCGCTTTGCACAACTAGACATCATACTGAGGCTTCCTGCCAAATTTTGTAGAAATCCAACAAGCCATTTAAGAGGAGTAGCGCCTACAAGAAATTTAAAATAAAAATGTCAAAAAGCCATAACTCCCGTAAAAAATCAGCGAACTGGAACAAAAGCGTGAAATGCACAACTAGACATCTTACCGATGCTTCCTGCCAAGTTTCGTCGAAATTCAACAAGGCATTTAGGATGAGTAGCGCCGACAAGAAATTTTAAAGTAAGTGTCAAGTAATTAAAAAGATAATGAATTTTTTTTAAAAAAAAAAAAAATAATTCAAATCAATCAATAAAAAAAAAAAAAAAAAAAAAATATGAAAACATTTAAAAAAAAAAAATAAAAAAAAAAATATATAAAAAAAAAAAAAAAAAAAAAATTGAAACAACTGAAAAAAAAAAAAAAATGAAATTGAAAAAAAAAAAAAAAAAAAAAAAAATTAAAAAAAATTCAAAATTAAAAAGAAATTAAAAAACTGTTACCCCCGGGGCGGTAGAAACTTGGTAGAGGACCATAAGCTGATGCTACATGTAATACATGAGAGCTCTGTGCCATGTGGTTCCAGAGAAGAAGATTTTTTTCAGTTTTTGCCTATACAAGCCTAAGTAAATCTGTGACCCCCAGGGTGGGGCCAAATGTTACCAATGGGTCACCATTTGAACAAACTTGGCAGAAGACCATAAGCTTATAGCAAATGCAAAATATTAAACCTCTGGCTCCTGCAGTTTCAGAGAAGAAGATTTTTTAAGTTTTTCCTATACATGTAAAACATGTGACCCTTGGGGCGGGGTCAAATGTGACCCAAGGGTCACAATTTGAACAAAGTTGGTAAAGGACCATAAGCTTATAGCAAGTGCAAAATATTAAACCTCTGGCTCTTGCAGTTCCAGAGAAGAAGATTTTTTTCAGTTTTTCCCTATACAAGCATTTATGTAAAACTGTGACGCCCGGGCCGGGGCCAGATGTGACCCCAGGGTCACCATTTGAACAAAATTGGTAAAGGACCATAAGCTTATAGCAACAGCAAAATATTAAACCTCTGGCTCTTGCAGTTCCAGAGAAGAAGATTTTTTTCAGTTTTTCCCTATACAAGCATTTATGTAAAACTGTGACGCCCGGGCCGGGGCCAGATGTGACCCCAGGGTCACCATTTGAACAAAATTGGTAAAGGACCATAAGCTTATAGCAACAGCAAAATATTAAACCTATGGCTCTTGCAGTTTCAGAGATGAAGATTTTTTCAGTTTTTCCCTATACATGTCTATGTAAAACATGTGACCCTTGGGGCGGGGCCAAATGTGACCCCAGGGTCACCATTTGAACAAACTTGGTAAAGGACCATAAGCTTATAATAAATGTAAAATATCAAACCTCTGGCTGTTGTAGTTTCCGAGAAGAAGATTTTTTAAAAAAAAATCCTATATAAGTCTATGAAAAACTGTGACCCTCGGGGCGGGGACAAATTTGACCCTAGGGTCATCATTTGAACAAACTTAGTAGAGGACCTTAAGCTGATGCTACATGTAATAAATGAGAGCTCTGTGCCATGTGGTTCCAGAGAAGAAGATTTTTTTCAGTTTTCCCTATACAAGCCTATGTAAAACTGTGACCCCCGGGGTGGGGCCAAATGTGACCCCTGGGTCACCATTTGAACAAACTTGTTAGAGGACCACAAGCTTATAGCAAATGCAAAATATTAAACCTCTGGCTCTTGCAGTTTCAGAGAAGATTTTTTAAGTTTTTCCCTATACATGTCTATGTAAAACATGTGACCCTTGAGGCGGGGCCAAATGTGACCCGAGGGTCACCATTTGAACAAACTTGGTAAAGGACCATAAGCTTATAGTAAATGCAAAATATCAAACTTCTGGCTGTTGTAGTTTCAGAGAAGAAGATTTTTTAAAAAAAAATCCTATATAAGTCTATGTAAAACTGTGACCCCCGGGGCGGGGACAAATTTGACCCCAGGGTCACCATTTGAACAAACTTAGTAGAGGACCATAGGCTGATGCTACATGTAATACATGAGAGCTCTGTGCCTTGTGGTTTCAGAGAAGAAGATTTTTTAAAGTTTTTTCCTATATGTCTATATGAAAAACATGCAAAACCTCAATATACAAACTTTGGACCCCCGGGGCACGGCCATTTTTGACCCCGGGGACTTTATTTGAACAATCTTGATAGTCTAGGCGTTGGCGATCATTTTAAAAGAAAAACTGTTGAAATCTGTCCAGCGGTTCTGGAGAAGAAGATTTTTTAAGGTTTCGACCATATATGGTAATGGCAGCCATCTTGGATGTAGCGCTGACCTAATTTTAACAAATCTAAAAAGCATTCATCTAAGGATCATCCATGTGAAGTTTGGTCAAAATTAGCCAAGCGGTTTCTGAGGAGAAGTCGTTTGAAGAAAAGTTAACGGACGGACGGACGGACGGACGACGGACGACGGAAGACGGACAACACACCATCCCATAAGCTCTGCTGGCCCTTGGCCAGTAGAGCTAAAAATAAAAAAATCAAAAATAAAATAAATAAAAAAAAAAAAAAAAAAAAATAAAAAAAAATTAAAAAAAAAATCAAAAAATAATTCAAAAAAAATAAATCCCTATACATGTCTATGTAAAACATGTGACCCTTGGGGCAGGGCCAAATGTGACCCCAGGGTCACCATTTGAACAAACTTGGTAAAGGACCATAAGCTTTTAGCAAATTTATGCAAAATATTAAACCTCTGGCTCTTGCAGTTCCAGGGAAGATTTTTTTTTTCAGTTTTTCCCTCTACAAGCATTTATGTAAAACTGTGAATCCCCGGGGCAGGGCCAGATGTGACCCCAGGGTCCCCATTTGAACAAAATAGGTAAAGGACCATAAGCTTATAGCAACAGCAAAATATTAAACCTCTGGCTCTTGCAGTTTCAGAGAAGAAGATTTTTTAAGTTTTTCCCTATACATGTCTATGTAAAACATGTGACCCTCGGGGCGGGGACAAATTTGACCCCCGGGTCACCATTTGAACAAACTTAGTAGAGGACCATAAGCTGATGCTACATGTATTACATGAGAGCTCTGTGCCATGTGGTTCCAGAGAAGAAGAATTTTTTCAGTTTTTCCCTATACAAGCCTATGTAAAACTGTGACCCCCGGGGTGGGGCCAAATGTGACCCCTGGGTCACCATTTGAACAAACTTGATAGAGGACCACAAGCTTATAGCAAATGCAAAATATTAAACCTCTGGCTCTTGCAGTTTCGGAGAAAAAGATTTTTTAAGTTTTTCCCTATACATGTCTATGTAAAACATGTGACCCTTGGGGCGGGGCCAAAAGTGACCCGAGGGTCACCATTTGAACAAACTTGGTAAAGGACCATAAGCTTATAGTAAATGCAAAATATCAAACCTCTGGCTCTTGCAGTTTCCGAGAAGAAGATTTTTAAAAAAAAAATCCTATATAAGTCTATGTAAAATTGTGACCCCCGGGGCGGGGACAAATTTGACCCCAGGGTCACCATTTGAACAAACTTAGTAGAGGACCATAAGCTGATGCTACATGTAATACATGAGAGCTCTGTGCCTTGTGGTTTCAGAGAAGAAGATTTTTTAAAGTTTTTTCCTATATGTCTATATGAAAAACATGCAAAACCTCAATATACAAATTTTGGACCCCCGGGGCACAGCCATTTTTGACCCCGGGGACTTTATTTGAACAAACTTGATAGTCTTGGCGTTGGCGATCATTTTAAAAGAAAAACTGTTGAAATCTGTCCAGCGGTTCTGGAGAAGAAGATTTTTTAAGGTTTCGACCATATATGGTAATGGCAGCCATCTTGGATGTAGCGTTGACCTAATTTTAACAAATCTAAAAAGCATTCATCTAAGGATCATCCACGTGAAGTTTGGTCAAAATTAGCCAAGCGGTTTCTGAGGAGAAGTCGTTTGAAGAAAAGTTAACGGACGACAGACAGACAGACGACGGACGACGGACAACACAGCATCCCATAAGCTCTGCTGGCCCTTGGCCAGTTGAGCTAACAAACAAACGTGACATTACATATTCACAAATCGTGATTTTTTTTACTTGTAACAACATGTTATTACACTGCGTGTAAACATGTTGTGGTGAAAGAAACCATGAACACTGTCATTGTTTTTTGCCAGTTTGTAAGTTGATTCTTTGTATTATTATTATAAAACAGACTGCTTAGAAATTAATCGATAGTTTGGTTCTTTGACTGGGTTACAGAGCTTAATTAGTGATTTATGAGGGAATGTGCCCCTATCACTCGTGTCTTAATGGCATAATAACCAAGCCAACTCCAAGGAAACGAAATACAGACTTATAGGATATGTCAAGGCATGAATAATGATAAGAGAAACCTATAAAGTTTCATGACTATAAGTCCAACATTTCCATGCTAGGAGCTTAAGGTTAGGTTGAGGTAAGTTATGGAAAGGGGCATAACTCTGCTGAAATAAAGACAGCATTTTTTATGGACATGTCCAATGGCACTAAGAATAATCATAAGAAAGAACTGTATGAAGTTTCATGACAATAGGTCAATATTTTGCAAGTTATGATTTAGGTAGGTGCCAGTTTTAAGGTTTATGAAATATGCTATATCTCTCAAAATAAAGACAGAGTTATTAGACATGGTGTAACAACATTGCGTGATATAGATGAAGATGTGGTGAAGTCTCATGACATATAATGTTCAATATTTTACCAAGTTTTTAACTAGGTTAGGTTGTAAAAGTTAAAAGTTTTAAGAAATGGGCATAACACTATTACTGAAATAAGATTCAGGGATATGACATTCAATGGTCTTTGAATAATTTGTATACGTTTCAAACCTGGATTAGGCAACCTTTGATAAGACTCAACGAATTACAACCAATCAGTGGGCAGGGAAAAAGTTCCAGGGTAAATTTTGGAGCTATTACACAGAATCTCCTAATTTTGATTGGTTGACAAGGTCAACAAACCAAAAAAATTGCTAAAAAAATAAAATCACTTTTGAAGGGTAAATCATACATTGTGCAATGTATTACATAATTTGTGGCATAATAACCTCAAGAGGTGCAATGACCTTGATGCTGCTACTGATTGATTTTGATCAGAAAGTAGTTCGCTACAACTGTTTTTTAAAAAATTATTTTTAGCGTGGCGGCCATCTTGAATTTCCGCCTGAACCTGAAATTTTGCTCAGGATCAATTAGACTAAAGAGTAACATTCCTCTGAGATTCATGAATCCGTCAAGTAGTTGTCAGAGAGTAGTCGCTACAAAGTTTTCATTATATAAATCTATCTAAACAAGATGGCCTACTGACAGCCATGTTTAACATCGAATCACAACGATTTTTGACAAGGACCACATCATGCTAGCAGAAAAAGTCCCATATCAATATCACTTATAGTTTTCAAGAAGTGTCCGCTACAAACTTGTATTGTGAAAATCTATTTTAGCCATGGTGGCCAACATTGAATTTCCGGCAATCTGAAATTTTGCTAGGATCAATTAGATATCAAGAGCAACCATTCCTGTGAATTTTCATGAAAATCCCGTCAAGTAGTTTCAGAGAGTAGTCGCAACCAGTTTTCATTATATTAACTCTATTGTAAACAAAGATGGCCACGTCGCGAGTCATGTGTAACGTCAAAATCAAATAATGTGCTATTCGGATAACCATCATGTCATGCTGATCAGATTTAAAAAAGTCCCATATCAATATCACTTATAGTTTTCAAGGAAGTAGTCGCTACACAAACTTTTTTTAAAAACATCATTTTTAGGCTGTGGTGGCCATCTTGATTTCTGGCCGATCGAAATTTTGCTAGGATCAATTAGACATTAAGAGCAACATTCCTCGTAAAGTTAAGATGAAAATCGCCAAGTAGTTCAGGAGTAGTCCGCTACAAAGTTTTTACTACTATAAAACTCTTGTAAACAAAGATGGCCGCTGGCAGCCATGTTAACGTAGCATCAAACGGATTTTTGACAAGGACCAACATCATGTCATGCTGATCATTAACAAAAAGTACCATATCAATATCACTTAGTAGTTGTCACGAAGTAGTCGCATACAATACTTGATATTTGAAAATTTATTTACTGTGGCTGCATCTGAATACCGGCGACCTGAAATTTTGCTAGCATCAATTAGACTCAAGAGCAACATTCCTGTGAAGTTTCATGAAAATCCGTCAGTAGTTTCAGGGAGTAGTCCGCTACAAATTTGTTCATTATATACTCTATGTAAACAAAGATGGTCGATGCTAGCCATCTTTAACGTCTGGAATCAAACAGTTTTCGACAAGAGACCAACATCATGTCATGCTGACTATTTCTAGAAAAAGCCGCATATCAATATCACATATAGTTTTCAAGAGTAGTCGCTACATCCTTGTTTTTACACAAACCTATCTTTAGATGTTGGTGGCCATCTTGGATTTCACATTTCAACATGAATTTTTGCTAGGATCAATACAGACTTCATGGGCACATTTCTGTAAGTTTCAGGAAAAGCCATTCAGTAGTTACAGAGGAAGTCACGTAGCACAAAAAAAAAGTTACTGACGGAAGCAGGACGGACAGATCAGATGGACGACGGAAGCCGCACCTACGCATAAGCTCTGCTGATCTCTGATCAGCTAGAGCTTACAGAGAGAGTATATTTTTTCATTTTCCGTTGTGTTTCTACATCAAGTAGGCTGGTCACTTACCATCCGACCAACAGCTTTTTCAAAACACACTCAAGGTATGGTTTGTGTAGGTTTTTTGATAAACTAAGATAGGTCATCAAAACAATTAAGCAAATATACAGCTTCTATATTAGCAACCCAGTATCTAGAGCCTTAGAGCTTGGACATCTATGGAAAGATGAATTGATGTAGGATGATTTTAGGATTATAAGCTAGGTTAGGTTTCAGGATACAGTTTTATGAAAAAGGAGCAATATCTTACTGAAATGGAAATAGAGTTATAAGACATGTGTAATGATATCACAGGGGGTAAGATAAAGATGTGATGCGAAGTTTATGACAGGCTAAGGTTGAAGGTTAAAGTGTGAAGGAGGATGAAGATTCAGACAAGGGACAAAAGTGATACCCTAAGTGTCTGCCATGCTATAACGGGGACACAAAAATAACCACAGGAGGTGTGAGTCTGTATAGCTGAAATGCATGCAACATATCCACAGAGGGGAGTCTGTATAGCTGAAAATGCATGCAACAATATCCACAGACGGTGGGAGTCTGTATAGCTGAAATGCATGCAACAATATCTATAGAGAACTGAAATTAACCTTTCCCAGGTGCGTTATTACTTATAAACATAAGGTGAGTTATTACTTATAAACATACTGACGTATGTACAATATACTGACTTATGGTAAACTAGGCATAGAAACTGATCAATCATAAAACCAAAGATGAGGAAAAAAATCTATGTGATAATTATTTATGGTCCTCCTTGTCAAAGATACACTGGCATCATAAACGGTATTATCACTGACTTGTGGTGTCATTTTTTTACATTCTATTTACATCTAAATGTTGGAGAGAAAATGAACACTAGAAAGTTGATGACTGACGACTGATATTTTAAGGACATAACCCATGAAAGGAATGGCATATAACATAAAACAATACAAATAGCCATTGATCTTATATTGGAAGATGCCTTATGTTGCTGGAAAGGATCGATATGAATTGTGAAATAGGTGCCTATCTGATGGTTATCGAACTAGGCAGAGATACATACTGCGACCATAACCAATATCCCCATGTCCTCATCAAGACTTGATAAAAAAGTTACTGAGATATACACTCAGCAACTGCTAAAATCAATATTATTTTAACAACCAATCAAAGGCCAGTCAGACATTGGTAAACCCTGATCAGCCTGCGAGTGATCTCGCTTTTGATTCGACACCAATGTTTTGACACAATATAAAGGAAAAACGAGGTTTCACATACGCCTCCTTTACATCTACTGGAAACCAGACAATATGGTACATCAAGTTCTGTCGGGATAAGAGGTTACATAGAACATTAACTGGTTTCCTGTTGCTATTGTGTGCACTGCATGTGCATTTTGTTGCACGTAAAAACGATACCAAATTGGGCAAAATCGTCCGATGTACACTAGCAAGTCTGGACATGATCACTTTACCCTATAACTATAGTTGATTATATTGCACTAGATTGTATATTATACGATCAGGAGGGCTGGCGTGGCGCAGTCCGTAATGCGGAGGCCTTGTTCAATCCTCCGTGGTCTCACTGCGTTTTGTCGGGATTGTTTTCTTTGGGTAAGGACACTTTCCCTAGCCTCGTCGTCGGTTGGGTCGTAAACGCGGCGGTCCCATGTATCAGTCTATCCTCCGAGCACGTTAAAGAACCATAGAATCTATTCGATAATAAGAGTAGGGCCGGTTCCCGGAATCCTATGTATACTTCCCCTCTCTCTGGGCGTCTAAATAACCTTTACTCTGTGATGAGCTCGTTGTTAAACAACATTCAATTCAATAAACCTAATCGTAAATTGTAGTATGCCTGGTCCTATGAGGGCTCGAACCCAAATCATTGAGGGGAAGTGATTTCAAGTCAGAAACTCTAACCACTGGGCCAAGGACAATGAGCAATATCAGCGAATTGAATTATCTCCAACGTTTATGCTTTTCACAGTTTGTACATTCATCCATCCATCTCATCTCCCTCCGAGGTTGCTGTCCTCAAAACAACGTTACCTATTATATTAAAAAACCCATTTCATTCATCTGTTCATGAGGCAGATATTCATGTTTTGTTGATAACAGTTATGATAGGGAATCAGCAACGACAAAAATAATAATATATATCTGCCCTTTCAAGAAACAATAATAGGCTAGTACCTTGCAGTCAATGTTTGGTGCAGCTAGGTGTAAAAACAGTTTGAGAAAAGCCACACATTTTTCAAGATCATTATATTACTTCGGACAGTTCACCTGAATCAGTTATGGAAGTGCCGATAATTCATAGGTAAGTAGTTTGGGATTTATAGCTGCTATTGCTTCCTACACATCATCCCTGAAAAGCCAAAACACGTGTCAACCACACGCGAAATGTAGAGTTCATTATTTCGTTTTATTATAGGAGGGTTTGTGGCCTAATTCTGCTGATCATTATTTGAGCACTTAAAAATAGGCGAAAAACATTCATGAAAAACTGCCCAGAGACATGTACATGCCTGTACATTGTCATGAACACTGTATAATTGTTGTTAAGAGTCACAATCTAATGACAAATTGACAACTCTTCACCAAAGGACAGATGACAACCTGTCAGGCTTATACTAATAGTCATAGTCAAGTACAGATACTTAGATCAATTAACTAATACATTAATTGTCTGTATACATGAACTAACTGTCATATGTCAGTGTCTTGTTTATACATGTGACCCGATTTATTCTGGTTTATACTGTTTGGCTAGTTAAGGGAATCTAGTGGCAGCCCATCCTAATGAAACCCATCATTATTATATTTCCACAAACTTAAATTCAGGGACACACAGCAATCTTGTTTGTTTAAAACACGTGGTGTGCCATTAGATTTACTATTTACTTGTATAGTTACAATCTTAATATTAATTATGAGAATAGTTAAAAGCAACTTTTGCTACGTAAA
>JAWPHD010014185.1:15000-63013 GCA_037043455.1 Cyrtodaria siliqua | reverse complement strand
GATAGTGGCTTCATTGTTCATCCGATCTTTACCAAACTTTATCAGATTGTTAATATCAATGAAAGCACGAAAAAGTTCGAAAATCAGCCATATCAAACCAGTAACAACGGAGTTATGGCCCTTGATTTAGTTCAAGATGCTATATTTTGCTTCGTTAACACGGAAGAGCCTTCATTTTTCATCAGATCTTTACCAAACTTTATCAGATTGTTAATGTCAATGAAACCTCGGTCAAGTTCAAAAACCAGTCAGATCGGACCAGTAACAGCAGACTTTACCAGATTTTATGACTTTCTTATATATTATTTTTATTTTTTTCAAATATTTTTTTTTTCTATTTTTTTTTATTTATTTTTTTTACATTTTTAATTTATAGTTTTTATTTTTATAGTTTTCATTTTTTTTTTTTTTTTTTTTAAAGAGCTCATGGGATTTTTTTTTGATTTTTTTATTTATTATTATTATTTTTTTTTTTTTAGCTCTATGTTGGACCAGTCGGACCAGTAACAGAGGAGTTATGGCTCTTGGTTTAGTTAAAAATGCTATATTTTGCCTCGTTAATACGGTAGGGCCTTCATCTTTCATCTGATCTTTACCAAACTTTACCAAATTTTTTAGTTATGGCCCTTGATTTAGTTAAAAAGCTGTATTTTGCCCAAAACTTTCAAAAAAACGTAAATGGCAGTCTCTCGCTTCATTGATGTTATAAGAGCCATGTTAGCAAGTAGAGCGTCCACAGGCCCTCTTGGGCCTCTTGTTTAATGAACGTGTTGCGGTTGTGTAATCATGCATTTGGACGAATCACTATATTTAGATAAGTTTAGCAAAACGTGCATGCACATCTGTTTACCCGAAAGTCCGAAGTAGGTCAAGATGCCTACACTTAGGGAATGTTATGACGAATATGTTTATCCTCCTGAAAAGAGTAAAGTACATCCGGAAAGTCAGTATAAATAACACACGTCAGTTCACGTTGACATAACACACAGGATTTGCTTGTTTTGTGACTATCTAAAAATGAATTATTCACATATGGTAAGATCGTATTACTCTGTTTATTACCTTGATATATGAGTTTTTTTATGTCAGACATCTATCAAAATATTTCATATAATCAGTAATTATGTGTTCAATGTTTCGTTCGTTGTATAATAGTGTAGGATGTAGGACAACGTATTTATTATATTGTAAGGAATGTGTTTAAATGATCATCTTTATTTTATGCTTAGCAGTGAAATAGTGAATTTTAACAATGAAATAAAAGTGGTATTTAATACGTGTGAAATATAGTGTTTTTTTCAATATCATTTTTTTTTTTTTTTTTTAGAAAATAACTGAATGTATCATTCGACTGTAAATGGTCTCATGAAAGTTGCTATAAAAGTATATCATTGGATTGGAAATAACTTAATTAAGAAAATGAGTCGTAGATTATTAAAATCGGTTTAGTAGTTTAGAAGTTATGAGGAATTAAAAACAGCAAATTTATCATACTAAGCCAATGACGTCATAAATCTTTTATTTATTTTTCTGCATACTGTTGATTATAAAGCATAAATAAAAAGGAAATTTTTGTTTTGTCGTGAATAACAGATTTTATTTCATCTCGAATTGATTAAACTTCAATATTTTCACTCATGCTTCGCATTCGTGAAAATATAAAGTTTTCACACTTCTCGATGAAATAAAATCTGTTATTCACTCCAAAACAACAAATATCCTCTGTATATCCTCAAATCTTACTGGTTTTACTTCATGTTATTTTCTCGTTGAATATAATAATCAGTCCTATAGGCATGATATACTAGTATATCGTTTTACATTCCTTTTATTTTATATCAATATTTGGAGATATTGTTGCTAATGAGCCATCGTTTTCCAGCTGACGCTGTTTATCATAGCCTCAATGGTGGCGGATGCAAGTTCTTGTGGAAGAACAGAACGTAAGGACTGTTTTCAAGGTTCGTATGTTTTGTTACTCTACTAGGATGTGTTATTACCGTCTTCACATTTGCCGCCAGCCTTTTTCGTCTTTGATTGAAGAGAAAAGAGAAAAATTAAGCTTGTTTTTTTTAATTACAAAATAATGTTCATACAATTGTAAAACTTCTTAAACATCATTATTGTGTTCGAAAATGTGGCCAAAAACAATACTACAAAATGTTGACGATAAATTATAGTATTACCATTTGGTATACTAATGACGGTCTGTAACAAACGAATAATAACAACTGGAGTTCAGTTATTGATTAATTTGTGATTCACTGTTTCATTTCATCTGATAATATATATATTACAGAAGTCACGTAATACGTTGAACATTGTATGTTTTCATTTCTGTTACTTTGCAGGACAAAGGGGAGCACAGCCGTATTATTTTGGAGATACAAACCAGTTATGTCTTAATAGAATTGGAAAGAAGAAGGGTAAGCGGTCAGAAGCACCATCGCGCTCGGTGTTAAGAATAATGCACCGGTATATACTATATAATGGCACATATTTCGAATTTGAAAGCGTTGATACTGTTCCGTTTGGTGGCGGCCAGTGTAACCCAGAAACAGAATCTCAACCTGCAGGATATGGCCTGTTGACCGTGGCCTGTCTAACGGGATGTCAAAAGAACTATACCCGGGAGTTCGGACCTTACCACGTATTGAGCAATAATTGTCATCATTTTGCCAACAAAATATCGGAAATATTGTGCAATGAGTCAAATTGCCCAAGTTGGTGTCAATGAATCGTACTTGCTTTACGATGCTCTTCAAAGAAAAACAGAAAGTCATTTGGCAGAGTTATTCGTTTTTGTCACATAGTTTATAATAAGTTCCAAAAATTTTAATTTTCTAGAAAGAAGAGGTTAATTATCCGAAATATCTCCCATTTGTTAAAAATATTTTTTTATAAATAATTTTAGACTGCACATAATGCTGAAATACTTTATTTTGAGATTATAACATTTTTGTTACTTTCCATAATTTTATTGCGCATTTTCTTTTTCTCTTTGCAAAGTCATATTGGTTTATTTTAAGTATTTGATATTTTATCCTATATAAATTCATACACTTTGAAACGCTTAAAAGCAACAGTTATTGACTGAATGGGACTTTTGGACATTTGTTGTTATGCATTTGTCATATAGTATTCTATTTGAATTAGGTTTGTATACATGTATCGACAGCAGCATTCAAATTTGGCAGTCAAAAATCTCAAAAATGCCTTTTTATTGAAAATTAAAAAATCTCAAGTGCATTTAATTTTTAATTTTATTAATAAAACATGATTGCCAAAACTTAACTGAAATGTGTTGGGTTTAATAAAAACAGAACTCAGAATTGAACACTTTTATAAAAAGAGTAAACGATACCGTTTGATAAGTATCTCCATTAAAATTTTGAATATTTTTAATAGTATACGAAGGAAATAGAATAAATTCAGACTATCATCATGATATAGGACATTAATTGTTGCGGGCTGTATCCTTAAGACTAATCTTGACTATGTTGCTATCGTTAAAATGCAATTTAATACTCATGATTGTTAGACAGCGAACTATTTTATATTATTATTTTATATGAAATGGTTGATAGAAGTACAATTTTGGATTATAAAGCCCAGTCTTTCTGGTTTTACACTAGTATACCGCTTAATATGTTGTTTTCGTTTTATATGATTTTTGTAAAAGATGTTTAAACATATGAGTATTTCGAAATATCGTTGCATGTGTATATTTTCTCATTTGATAGCTTAGATCATGATTTTATTGTACAATGTTTAACGTATTTCAATTTTGGAACTAAAAACAAACACCTGTTTGCATAACTGTAAACTTGCAAATACAAGTATTTGTGATTTTTATAATATGCACATAGAAACTATCGAGCATTTATTTTGGGTATGTTCAGTTACTCGAGCCTTTTGGACAGAAATACAAAACCTTTTAATCAGTAAAAATGTACAACGCAATGTAGACTTTAAAATGATTTCATTTGGAATTATGACATACGCGTCTAGCATTTTAAATTATATATTAATGATTGCGAAGTATTTTATTTTCAAAAGTAAATATACAAAGACAATTCCCAGTGGTGTTGTAACCTTTATACTATATTTAAACAAAATTAAAAACATAGAAAGAATAATAACGACATCTAGGGACAAAGGAAGACAGCATACAGATAAATGGGAACAGTTTGCAGCTCAGAATTGACCACGTTTAAAACAACTCGTACAGTGCTGTGGTACACTTTTATTCTTCTCTGTTATTCTTTTTATCTATTATGTCGTTTCATTACAATTCTACCAGACTATCTCCTATCATATCTAATATAATTTTATTTTTCGAGAGACACAAGTGTATAATAAAACATGTGTTTTGTTGATTTATATTCTGTAAACATGTATTTAGAAAAATGTAACTACTGTTTGTAAATATGTGTGTTACTGTACAATTATGCAAATTAAAATATTTTCATATCCAACAAACAAATTGGCCTTGTGAATACTCTAGCACCTTCATTTATTATTTGATCTTTACCAAACTTACATAGTTTGTTACTATCAATGAAAGCTGAGACAAGTTTGAAAAACAGCCAAATCGTTTTAGTAACACCGGAGTTACGGCCCTTGATTTAGTTAAAAATGCTGTATTTTGTCTCAGTAAGACGATAGGGCTTTCATTTGGTCAGATTTGAACGAAGCTTTGCAAGAGATGATCAGTGAGTACCAAATCGATGTATTTCAAGTCCCAACCACCAAGTTTTTACCTCGCACAATATAAACCCCCTTGACATATTTTATTTCTTATCTGACATGAATTGTTATGTATTTTATACACACATTTTCGAGAGATTGGACATAAACAAAAGAATTCTCATATGGAATTTTTCATGATTAACATAGGACAATGATACCGACTATGTTATAATTTACGATTAAATCAAGATTGTTTTCTGTTACGTCATTATTGCATATGAAAAATATGTATTACAATATATAATACAAATGGAAACATTAGGTAAACCATTTTTATGAATAAACACACTCAATTTCGAGAGCCTTAACATACTTAACATACTAAAAATACATTTTCAATTGTATATATTATATTACACAGAGTTCGTAGATGTGCCTTTGTTAGTTATATGATTGTGCGCTTTTTGTGTGTGTATTCGCTTTGAATATTGTGTCGATTTTGATGATCATTTGATATTGTTTATGCCTATGCCACTAAACGCTGTCATCACTAAAAACTATTGTATGTTGGAGATTCCGTATTTTATATAATGTCTTTGCCTTTATTTCTCGTTGACATGTTGCAGTGTTATTTGTCAAACTGATGCTTATATAATGGATAATGATTCATAAACACGAGTGTCACAGGATGACCTTAGTGGTTGGGCTAACTCAGGAAAGAATCAATGACGGTGAATGCATTTACATAAGTTTAATGCAACTTTTAAAATATGTTTAATATATATACAATTATCTAAAAAAACAAGCGAATACACAAATGAACTATGAAAAGAATGTTCTCCTGAACGTTTAAGACGTTCTTAGTATTGTTATAAATACTGAATGTCTAAGACACTAAAGTGTTGTTAAAGCTATAACAATGTTGATCTAGCGCGATAACTGTGATGCGCGAGAGCTCATGAAGATGATGATGCGCGAATTCAATGGATGATTGTCATCAAATGCCTTCTGTAAGGGTTGATGACGCGATGCAATGATAGTTAATCTCCACTGAGATTGTGAATGATATTCCTCCAGTGAGGACTGGTAACGGGCCCACCTTGTGTCCCGGGGGTTGTCGTTAGTAAAACCTGGCTGCGCAGGTACGGGGACCGTCTCCACCGCTTGTAACGTTAGTCGTGGAAGCTTAGCTCCACTCCTGGATATCCAAACCTAGATGGCTTACTCCAACCCTGGATGGCTTATATCCTGGATGGCTTATATCCTGGATGGCTTAGGCTGTAATTATACATACGTTTTAGCTGTCGGTTTACAAACATAACAATCTTGCATGATTATCATTACCCAAACAAATCATTATTCAATCAATATATGTAAGCTGTACTAATGATGAGTAGCAATGTATACATATTCTACAACGCCATGTATACGCTATGTACGTCGCTGTTAATCAATGCCCTTAATACATGTAATATAAACATGATCAAATTACTCATATATTACACTCACTGAGTTATGCATGCACGCATTTATTCTTGTCACTCATCTCATTGTTAACTAATGTTAACAATCGTGTATTACAATCACTGAATTATACGCCAACGTTAATTAATGCACCTATTATCCACTGTTATCAAATTAATATTGTTTTACAATTAATGATCAATTACCATAATTACATCTAATAAAGTCACTTCAAATCATATGCTAGTCTAAAGTTATGTTTGAGAAACATCAATGCTAACCGGATGTCGTAACCGCCAAACAAGATGGCGCCGCCCACTGAATACAAATATACGATAAAAGTTTAATAAAACTACTAACCACATGTTGCCTGTGAAATTTGCCGTCCAATCTCTGTTCCAACAAAGTACTATCGATTATCCCGGCGATAGCTAGAAGACAATGGCATTTATAGCAAACATTACGCCCAAATCATTATTTCCCCCGTTCAGTCCGTGACAAACGTGGCTAAATCTACAGTATTGAATCAACACGAGAGGCCCCTTATACAATTTTGCCGTTTAAGGAAAATTTACCTATACGTTTACATGCATTAGCACAAAACTAAACTTATGACACGGCCTCTCTGGCGGCCACTTAAAATGTGCACGCTTTTACGTGTTACATGAATAGATCATGAATATGGTGAAATTGTTTCAACTCGAACAATAGATTTTGGGTGTAACCGATACAAGAGCTATATACGACCAGTACGCTCTACCCGTGACATTTTGTGACAACATCTCCCCACTTAAAGAAAGTGCTACACTTTTAAAATTCAACAAAATGATAATTAATATTTACACGTTAAGAAACTATTAATTCTTCTGAGCAAATGAGCGACAAAACGTACAAGCTGATCGCTCAATCGCTTAAGTATATAAATATTACTACCGAGGGATGCAACCTTCAGCCAGTACAACGACCGTCTTCCGGAAAACATCCACTGCAGTTATAACCCAACTATAATATGTAATTACAATTTGAACACTATTCTACAATTGTACACTACCCTGTCGTAACATATACTACTATTGTACAATACACTGCAATACACTATTATATTAAACCGGTCATTATGTGCGGCGACTTAAATAGTCTGCCCCAATATTGTCCTTTCCTCGGATCGCTTTAATTTTCATCCGGTAAGGCTGCAGAGTCAGTGCCCACCTCATTAACCTACTGTTAGCTACCTTTGCTTTATTCATATAAGCTAACGGTTGGTGGTCAGTCTCCAAGACAAATTCCTTACCAAAAACATATCGGTGGAATTTACTGACACCCCACACTACTGCAAGACATTCCCTTTCGATAACAGAGTAGTTACATTCCCGGGGTAATAGTTTCCGACTTGCGTAAGCCACGGGGAGACTACACCCATCTTGCTCTTGCAGTAGGACTGCACCCACCCCGATATCGGAGGCATCCGTTCTGAGGATAAACTCCTGGTCAAGTTCAGGTAATTTTAGTATTGGGGTTTTGACCAGACGCCCCTTTAAAGAGACAAAAGCTCGCTCCTGGCTTTCCCCCCAAGTTATCCTATTGGGTTGACCTTTCTTTGTCAAGTCTGACAAAGGTGCAGCTATAGCCGAAAAGTTTGGAATAAACTTCCTGTAAAAACCCGCTAACCCTAAAAATGACCTAACTTGTTTCTTTGTCTCGGGTCTTGGTGCTTCTTGAATTGCCTTAACCTTGTCGGGGTTGGGTTTCAATTTCTGGTCCCTCCCGACAACATGACCCAGACACTCTATATCTGCGTAACCTATGTGACACTTGCTAGGTTTTGCAGTCAGTTTAAACCGGCGTAGCCGTTCCAACATATTACGTAGAGCCTTAATATGGTCTTCAAATGTTGTTGTAAACACCAGGATGTCATCTACAAAACTGTCTGTGTTGGACAAATCCTTCAGGACTTTCCTCATTAACCTACAGAATGTTGCTGGGGCGTTTACGAGACCAAAGGGCATGACCTTGAACTTAAAAAGTCCTTGCGAAGTTTCGAAGGAGGTCATCTCTTTAGCTCGGTCTGAAAGTGGGACTTGCCAATAACCTTTACTGAGGTCTAACTTGGAGAAATACGAATATCCCGCAAGTTTAGAGAATACCTCCTCAATATTAGGCATTGGCTCTGCATCAAAGATGGTACGTTTATTGAGCTGCCTAAAATCGATACAGAATCGAATTGACCCATCTTTCTTCTTAATAAGGACGACTGGGGATGAAAATGGGGCGTTTGAAGGTTCGATGACACCCAATTTCAACATGTCTTTCACCTCCTCATCAACAATTGATCGGGAGTGAAATGGAATGGGATACCCCTTAATTCTAATTGGTTCCCCTGATGTGAGTACAATATCATGTTGCACTCCATCTGTCTGCCCCGGGTTTTCGGACAAGACATCACTGAACTCCGAGAGTAAACTACCAATCTCTCGTTGCTGCTCTACACTAAGCATGCCCGATATGTCTACATCGGCTGCTCTCTCCCTACCTACACTAGTGGGAAAATACATGGGACTAGTGTCCTCACTACTGTCTTCCTCACTATCCTCAATAACTGCAACATTAACTACGGTTAACACCCCTTGTTGCACATTATCGGTTCTACTTATATACTCTTTCAGCATATTCGCATGAAAGGTCTTTAACTTTCCGTTTATCTCGATACGGTAATCCATAGTGTTCACTATCCCTCTAACGTAAAACGGACCTTTCCATTGTAATAACAACTTGTTATTGTCGGTCGGGAGTAACAGTAACACCTGGTCATCTATCTTAAACTTCCTAGCTCTAGCTTTTTGGTCATAGTACCGTTTATACTTGGTACTTGCCTTAACTAACTGACTTTGAGCTATCTTACAAGTCTCCTCTAGTTTCTCCTTCAGATCTAAAACATACTGATATGTAGTCTTAACCTCATCACTATCTACTTCACCTGCCCACATCTCTCTAAGAATCCTCATGGGACCTCTAACTGACCTACCGTACAATAACTCAAACGGTGAAAATCCTAAACTCTCTTGTGGAACCTCTCTAAATGCAAACAATAAAGCATTGAGATACTTGTCCCAATCTTTGGGTCTCTCGGTACACATACGCCGTAACATTTGCTTTAACGTCCCGTTAAATCGTTCGACTAACCCGTTACACATAGGGTGATATGGTGTTGTCATGATTTGACGCAAAGACAATAACCTGCTTACTTCAGCCATAAGTTCTGACGTAAACTGTGACCCACAATCAGTCAGCATTTCCTCTGGTACACCTAGCCTACTGAACATATCAACTAATGCCTCAGCTACTCTCTCAGTTTCAATTGAGGGCAATGCTACTGCCTCCGGATACCTAGTTGCATAGTCTACCATGGTCAAAATGTACCTATTTTTCCTATCCGACACTGGAAAAATTGGTCCAACTATGTCTACGGCTACCCGCTTAAATGGTGTATCTATCAGTGGCATCTGACCTAAATGTACTTTGGTCACTCGACCTTTTGGTACTGTCCTTTGGCATACATCGCAGGACCTACAATACCTAGTTACATCTCCGCTAACGCCTGGCCAATAAAATTCTGCCAATACTCTATCTGACGTTTTCTTTACGCCCAAATGACCTCCCATAATCGACTCATGAGCTACCTTAAGCACTGTCGTTCTATACTGGGTAGGAACCACTAATTGGTGAAACTGTCTACTACCACTATCTTCAAATTCTCTGTACAATAACCTATTCTTATGTACAAACTTACAACTACCGGACCCTTTACACTTCTTCACTACACCATCCTTGGCCTTCACCTTACAAGGACCTAATGACTCGTCTTGAGTTTGGGCTTCTATAAACTCCGCTTTAGATATGTCACCTACGGCTGCAGGAACCTTTAATTTTCTATAAGCCTGAGCTTGCTTCTGAACCTGCGCTCTAGTCTCTACGGCATTACTTATGCTACTTCTAAAATCGGACATTACCGGAAGTGCTGAACCATCTATGTTCCCTATCGTTAAATCATACATCGGGTCATCCATACATAGTGCCTCTGTAGTCCCTTTAAAGAAAGGTGTATCTACATCTATTCTCGCTATTGGCACGTGCTCTACCGACTTATTTAACAACATACACGGTGACTGTTTACCTACCAACTGGTCATCCGTAACTAAACTACGCCTAACTACCACACCTGTACAACCTGTATCCCTCATTACAATTACGTCCGTGCCATTCACTCTACCATCTGCCGTTGGAAGATTTGCATACGGAAAGAGACATGTTCCGATCTTCGTCATTACACCATCCGCTTTAACACAACAGCTACTACTCTCGGTTTTAATAACCGGACTCTTACTACCTCTGCCTCTACCTCTACCTCGGTTTTGACCACCTCGACCTCTACCGAAATTCCATGGGTTGTTAAAACCTTGGTTCTGATTCCCTACATTGTTGTCCACTCTACTATTGTCACTAAAGTTGTCTACGACAGCGGACACTTTCACCGCTTTCCTACACTCATGTGAAGCATGATTCCCATTACAGTGACGACAACGAATAAAAGGTCTACCTATGTTACCACTATTGCTACCTCCTCTAGCACCCATCGAACTTCCTCCACCTCTATAGTTTCCACTCTGGCCTTTCTGTTTATGATCGTCCCCTTGCCTATCTCTAAAAGTTCTGTCTTTCGACACTACATTATGAGCTCCACCTCTAGCCTCGGCAAACTGATCTGCTTGTGTTGCCATTTCTCCTACACTAGCTAATTTTCTTTCTTTCAGAAATAAGAACAGATCTCTACTACAAACATTGAATAGCTGGTCCCGCAACAAGAAATCTATGAGGCCCTGATAAGTCTGCGCTACCTTCCCTAACTCTAACCACCTATCTAAGTAATTTCTAGACCGACTAATAAACTGAATAAATGACTCGCCTTTCTCAGGCAGACAAGCTCTAAATCGCTTTCTAAAACCTTCTTCAGTTAGCTCAAATCTCTTTAAAAGAGCATCCTTTAACTTGTCATAGTCAAGAGCATCTACACTAGGTAATCTAGAAAATACATCTAAGGCCTTGCCTCTTAATAACGCACTTAAATGAACTGCCCACTTATCTTTGGTCCATTCCTGTAACTCAGCATAACGCTCGAACCGTAACAAGTAACTGTCCATGTTATCTTTGTCAGCATCAAAGTATGGTAACTTCGAACCTTTTAACTTCCCAGAATAACTATCTTTCCCTTCAGTTTTACTTTCCTTACTATGTGTCTTAGCTGCTTCCAACTCTAAAGCTAACTTATGCTCAAACTCTTTTTGCTCCCTTTCCATTATCATCTTAGCCTTAGCTAGTCTACCATCTGTTTCGAACCTCTCATGTTCTAACTCTTGCTTCTCCTTTACTATTCTACTTTCTAATTCTACCTTCTCTTTATCATCATCTCGCTTCTCTTTAGCTAACCTAGCTTCTAATTCTAGCTTCTCTGTGGCTAGTCTACTTTCTTCATCTCGCTTCTCTTTAGCTAACCTACTTTCGAATTCTAGCTTATCTTTAACTAGTCTACTTTCTTCATCTCTTTCCTGCTTTGCTAATTCTCTTTCCTTAAGTCTAAATTCCCTTTCCCTAGCCTGTTCGTCTTTAACAAAGGTTCTAAGCTCCTCTCCAGCATACCCTAACTCCTTTCCCATTTCCGTAAGATCCTTTATGGACGTCATGTCTATGGACATTGTGGACTACTAACTACAATAATTACAATACACACGTCACTAATAATTCTACTCACTTAACTACTAATGGTAAGTCACTGTGTCCTCAGTAAATACCTGGGCATCATCATCGGACAAGTTACATACACATTTGTACTAGCGCTAACTACTAACGATTATGTGTAGATAGTATCTAGCTTCCACAAAACATATGCACTACATAAAATATCTTAATTTGATATTGGACATAAACCTTAAACAATCATCGAAATGTGTATAACATGTACATGTATATTTACTTATCCCATTAATAAAAGTATACTCGAGTGTCACAACATGAGTAGAACGTCTTGTTCGCCAACCTAATTGGATACTATGTGTATATCAAGGGAGGTAAAAACAAACACCCAAATTATTGAGCAAAAGTGCCTCAGACCCACTCGTGTAGACCACTGCGACCTCGCGCCAAGGAAAGAACGGACAAAACAACAGTTTGGACTCACCCTACCCTTGTCGTGTCTTGACTTGTCTTCCAAGCTGTGGCCGTGATCGTCGACAGCCGCCTTGATGGATCAGAGGGTGGTACACAATTCTAAAATAATAAGTAGAGATTTAGTGTATCATAATAAAGATCACTTATTGATTCTTTCCCTCCGTAGTCGCCCAAAATCCCACTTCTGACACCAGTTGTCACAGGATGACCTTAGTGGTTGGGCTAACTCAGGAAAGAATCAATGACGGTGAATGCATTTACATAAGTTTAATGCAACTTTTAAAATATGTTTAATATATATACAATTATCTAAAAAAACAAGCGAATACACAAATGAACTATGAAAAGAATGTTCTCCTGAACGTTTAAGACGTTCTTAGTATTGTTATAAATACTGAATGTCTAAGACACTAAAGTGTTGTTAAAGCTATAACAATGTTGATCTAGCGCGATAACTGTGATGCGCGAGAGCTCATGAAGATGATGATGCGCGAATTCAATGGATGATTGTCATCAAATGCCTTCTGTAAGGGTTGATGACGCGATGCAATGATAGTTAATCTCCACTGAGATTGTGAATGATATTCCTCCAGTGAGGACTGGTAACGGGCCCACCTTGTGTCCCGGGGGTTGTCGTTAGTAAAACCTGGCTGCGCAGGTACGGGGACCGTCTCCACCGCTTGTAACGTTAGTCGTGGAAGCTTAGCTCCACTCCTGGATATCCAAACCTAGATGGCTTACTCCAACCCTGGATGGCTTATATCCTGGATGGCTTATATCCTGGATGGCTTAGGCTGTAATTATACATACGTTTTAGCTGTCGGTTTACAAACATAACAATCTTGCATGATTATCATTACCCAAACAAATCATTATTCAATCAATATATGTAAGCTGTACTAATGATGAGTAGCAATGTATACATATTCTACAACGCCATGTATACGCTATGTACGTCGCTGTTAATCAATGCCCTTAATACATGTAATATAAACATGATCAAATTACTCATATATTACACTCACTGAGTTATGCATGCACGCATTTATTCTTGTCACTCATCTCATTGTTAACTAATGTTAACAATCGTGTATTACAATCACTGAATTATACGCCAACGTTAATTAATGCACCTATTATCCACTGTTATCAAATTAATATTGTTTTACAATTAATGATCAATTACCATAATTACATCTAATAAAGTCACTTCAAATCATATGCTAGTCTAAAGTTATGTTTGAGAAACATCAATGCTAACCGGATGTCGTAACCGCCAAACAAGATGGCGCCGCCCACTGAATACAAATATACGATAAAAGTTTAATAAAACTACTAACCACATGTTGCCTGTGAAATTTGCCGTCCAATCTCTGTTCCAACAAAGTACTATCGATTATCCCGGCGATAGCTAGAAGACAATGGCATTTATAGCAAACATTACGCCCAAATCATTATTTCCCCCGTTCAGTCCGTGACAAACGTGGCTAAATCTACAGTATTGAATCAACACGAGAGGCCCCTTATACAATTTTGCCGTTTAAGGAAAATTTACCTATACGTTTACATGCATTAGCACAAAACTAAACTTATGACACGGCCTCTCTGGCGGCCACTTAAAATGTGCACGCTTTTACGTGTTACATGAATAGATCATGAATATGGTGAAATTGTTTCAACTCGAACAATAGATTTTGGGTGTAACCGATACAAGAGCTATATACGACCAGTACGCTCTACCCGTGACATTTTGTGACAACGAGTTACAATTATCATTGTTTTAGTATACTTTTTTATTTAAAATACTTCAACTCGTTGAACATTTCAGTAAAAAAAACGTTTGATATGCTATCTTGTCACTCAAATTCGCCAATTGTGTTGATTAATTCTATGAAATGGTATGCTTTGCGTATTTCCACTATTACTAATGTTTGTAATAAACTTTTACATATTTGAGAAATTGTAAAGTTATTATCATTTTAGTTCAGAAGCGGTTATGCGATGACAAGATTCCCGTCGTCCATGGTCAGTCTATGAACTGTTTTCTTGTAGCCATGATATACCTTCATTTTTGATCGATTGTAATATCAATGACCTGAATTTGTCCGTAACATCCCCGAGAGACAGTTACATTCAAGAGTCATTACGTGGTCCGACTATTAACTCTCATACCCCATCCAACCCCTTCTCCAAGAAGCGAAATCGGGGTTGTGTCGGTTATGAAATTAGACCTTAATTTCGACATAAAAAATGTGATATTGTAAAATTAAAACATTTAATAGGTAATTTTAAACAGGTTATCGAATTCTCAGTAAGAAATGTTTGAAAACGTGTTTTATTGTCGAATTATCCGTTATAAAATCCTTCTAATAGAAACTTCCCCATTGTTTAATGGAATTAAGGCGGGACCATGTAATGTATGGCCCTTGCATAAATATATAAATCCGATCTTATTGTCACAATAGCAACTTTAATACAAAAAATTTCAAGTCATTTAATTTGATTGTCATTGTTCATAATATCTCAAATAAGTTCTTAAACTGGGACTATGTCTACTAAAGACTGGCTGGGTTATTGACAGTCTCTATCATCCAGGCCTCTCGCGAGGCTTCTCTCAAAGAAGTCAACACGATGGTCTGGAGTTCTTTAAAATTATTTTTGACATCAAAACGAGGTCTGTACAAAAAAAAATCACCGACCGCTGATTGGTCAACTTCAGTTTGTTATGGGAATCTATGGGAATCACACCCAACGTCACGACGGCGTCAAAAATTACGTGACGTTACGCACAATATTGTGTGATAAAAGTGCCACCAAACAAAGTCAGCGGATCACGATTAATACTAAAAAATATTTTTAAACATCATTTTGTAATGTAGATGATATTATGTTTTTAGGACTAGGGCCTCTTGTTTAAAGTAGCATGGGTCAAGGGTTTACGTTTCTGTTGTGAGTGTTTTTCTTTCTTTTCTTTTTTTTTTGCAATGCAACACTCACAACAGAAACTTAAACCCTTGACCCATGCTAACACTTTAAACAAGAGGCCCTAGTCCTAATTTGGTATGGTTATTTAGGGACTCGAGGCACAACAATTGTATACAATTATACTGTAGAGGGGCCGCTTTATGTACGCGGTCAAAACCCATTTATATATAATTGTTGTGCCTCGGGTCCCTAAATAACCATACTAAATTAGAACTGGGCTTGTTTTTAGTAAAAACAGATGTCTCCCCTACAGGATAAAGGGCCATAAATCTGCCAAAATCATTCAACTGTAACACGACAAAGATATGTGCAACTAGGCTTGGTAATGGACATCACTACAAAGTTTCATTAAAATCCAGGTAGATAATCAGAAGTAGTCGGGATAAAGAATATGTATTAAAACCGTTAAAGAGCCACAGCTCCACCACAAATCATGCATCTGGAACAAGACAATGATATACGCAGCCAAGTTTCGTTGAAAGCCGAATGATGGTTAAGGAGAACTAGTCCGGACAAAGTTAGTGTTTTAAAACTTTTAAAGAGCCATAACTCCACCAAATAACATTTACCCAGAACGCGACAACGATATGTGCAACTAGGCTTGGTACTGATAATTTCTGCCAAGTTTCACTGAAATCCAGCAAGAAGTTCGGGAAAACTAGTCTGGATAAAGTTTGTGTATAAGGGGGCATAACTCTGCCCAAAATCATTAAACTGGAACATGGCAATGATATGCGCAACTAGGCTTGGTACTGATCATTCTTGCCAAGTTTCGTTGAAATCCAGCCAGGGGTACAGGAGAACTAGTCTGTACAAAGTTAGTGTATTAAAACCCCTTTAAAGGACCGTAACTCCTCAAAGAAATGATTCAGTCGGAACACGGTGACAATATGCACAACTAGGCTTGATATTGATCATCCTTTCAACATTTCGCTGAAATCCGTCCAGGAGTTCAGAAGAGACTAGTCTGGACAATGTTTGTGTATTAGAACATTTAAAGGGACATGTCTCCGCCAAAAATCGTTCAACCGGAACACTGTGATGATATACACAACTAGTCTTGGTACTGATAACCCCTGCAAGGTTTCACTGAAATCCGCCAGAGGGTTCAGGAGAACTAGTCCAGACAAAGTTTGTATAGTAAAACCTTTAAAGAGCCATCCGCCAAAAATCTTTCAACCGGAACACGGTGATGATATGCACAACTAGGCTTGGTACTGATCATCCCTGGAAGGTTTCGCTGAAATCCTCCCGGGGGTTCAGGAGAACTAGTGAGGACAAAGTTTGTGTAGTAAAACCTTTAAAGGGCCATTACTCCAAATATCTTTCAGCCGGAACATGGTGGCGATATGCACAACTAGGCGTGATACTGATCATCATTGCCAAGTTTCATTCAAATCTGGCTAGGGGTTCTGCAGAACAAGTTCATGCAAATTATGTGTATTAAAACATTTAAAGGGTTATAACTCTGCCAAAAATCATTCAACTGGAACAAGGTGAAGTGATGCACAACTAGGTTTGGTACTGATCATCAATGCACAGTTTTGCTGAAATACGGCAAAATGAAGGCCCTAGCATAGCAATCTGGTAAAGTTTGGTAAAGATCAGATGAACAACCTAGGTGCTAGATTGTTAACATCAAAAAGTTAACAATTTTTTGAATAATTCAAGGGCCATAACTTTGGTGTTATTGGTCCGATCTAGCTGGTTTTCGAACTTCACTGAGCTTTCGTCAATATCAACAATCTGGCAAAGGTGGTGGCGCTAGAGTGTTGACAAGACAAAATATAGCAATTTTCTTTAATTCAAGGGCTATAACTCCGGTGTTACTGGTCCGATCTGGCTGGTTTTCGAAATCGTCCGCGCTTTCATTGATATTAATAACCTTGTAAAGGTTGGTAAAGATCAGATGAAAAATGGAGGCCCTAGAGTGTTGACAAGATAAAATATTAGCAATTTTCCTTAATTCCAGTGCAATAACTCCGGTGTTACTGGTCTGATCTACTCGTCCGAGCTTTCATTGATATTAACAATCATGTAAAGTTTGGTTTAGGTCGGATGAATAACGAATGTGCTAGAGTGTTAAATCACACAGTTAACGGACGACGGACGGACGACGGACACAAGACCATGGCATAAACCCTACTATGGCCTTGTGGTGGCGTTCTTATGAACAGATCTTCTAATATGAATATTGTTGGCGTTTTCGTAAATGGATAATAACAATATCAATCTCTTGTCAAAGCTTTTATTAATTATTTCGCCATTTTCAATAGAAAGATGCAAATTAAGAAAAGAAGCGACCGTATCAGAAATGTTACATGTGTTGAGTTGAAGTTCTTTAGGATAGATTTTATTCAACATGGTAGAAAAGAAAGGATTGTCAATGTTCAATATGTCATTCAAATACCGAGAGGTGTTTTTTAAGGCTTTAATTACATTTGCCTGAGTATCGGATGAAAGACTCAACATGAAATCTCTTTCATAGCAATACCTTAACAAATCTGCGACAAAATGTGCAAAATAACGTTTTATATGTGTCGTTTTCACGGAAACATGGTTTTCAATTCGTCAAAAAAATGTGCTCCTGAAGCGAACTGAACGGTTTCAGGAATCGTTGAAGATAGATAGATACATGTAGACAGTTGCTTAAGGACATTTCCTAGAGTTTCTTCGTATTTTCCCCCTATGAATAGCTTTGTTTTAAAGATTTGGTACATAGTTACAACGTTCTACGAGAAGCATATATCAGCTTTAAAAAGAATAGGTCACCAACTTGGTTTTGAGGTATCTTAAGATAAATACATGACCCATATTCCATTTTTTGTAAATTTCTTATAATTTTAGTACAAGAAGAAATTTAATATAAAAATAAAATTGATTTACATTAATTTTATTCAAGCTCAATATATATGATCCTATACTATGTATATATGGAAGAAATATGCATGATATATGCGGAAATAAAGGGAATATTACCCCTTTATTGCCTTGCAGATCCTCGGAGAAAATGGCAGATTTTGGTGGGGGGAAAAAAAGGGAATAAAAGTATTTCCTACATGTATGAATACCTTTTTTCAAAACTTCTGCATTTCTAGCAAATATAGTATACCTCAATATAATGAAATGAAAAACATATTTCGCTATACTTGTTTCTGAGAAAAAGGCAATTAGAACCCTAACAACTTTTAAAAATGTATGGGATTTAGAGCAAAAAAACCCACAGATTTGTATTTAGACTTTAAAGTTATGCACACCTTTTCATTTTAATGCATTCCACATGTGTAAGCATAGTATATCAGTCATCAAGGCAAAGTAGCATGCACTGTTTAATCATCTTGCATATATAGTACTTTTTGTGTGTTATCATCTTGAGTATTTAGTCTTGTTTTTTGGTGTTACCGTCTTGAGTATAGACTCTTGTTTTGTGTGTTATCATCTTGAGTATTTAGTTTTGTTTTGGATGTTATCGTCTTGAGTATTTAGTCTTGGTCTTGAGTATTTAGTCTTGTTTGGGTGTTGTCGTCTTGAGTATTTAGTCTTGTTTTCGGTGTTATCGTCTTACGTATTTAGTCTTGTTTTTTGGTGTTACCGTTTTGAGTATAGACTCTTGTTTTGGGAAGTTATCGTCTGAAGTATTTAGTATTGTTTGGGTGTTATCGTCTTGAGTATATAGTCTTGTTTGGTGCTATCGTCTGGAGTATATAGTCTTGTTTGGGTGTTGTCGTCTCGAGTATTTAGTCTTGTTTGGGTGTTGTCGTCTTGAGTAGTTAATCTTGTATGGGTGTTATTGTCTTGAGTATATAGTCTTGTTTTGGTGCTATCGTCTTGAGTATTTAGTCTTGTTTTGGGAGTTATCGTCTTGCGTATTTACTCTTTGTTGTTGGTGTTACCGTCTTGAGTAAGGACTCTTGTTTTGGGGAGTTATCGTCTGGAGTATATAGTCTTGTTTGGGTGCTATCGTCTTGAGTATTTAGTCTTGTTTTCGGTGTTATCGTCTTGAGTATTTAATCTTGTTTTGGATGTTACTGTCTTGAGTATGGAGCCTTTTTTAGGGTGTTATCGTCTGGAGGTTTTAGTCTTGTTTGAGTGTTGTCGTCTTGAATATGTAGTATTATATTGATGTTATCGTCTTGAGTATGTAGTCTTGTTTTAAATGTTATCGTCTTGAGTATTCAGTCTTGTTTTGGTTGTGTCGTCTTGAGTAATTAGTCTTGTTTGAGTGTTGTCGTCTTGGGTATTTAGTCTTGTTTTGGGTTTTATCATCTTAAGTTTTTAATCTTCTTTTGGCGTTATCGTCTTGAGTTTTTAGTCTTGTATTTTGGTGTTACCGTCTTGAGTATGGACTCTTGTTTTGGGGAGTTATCGTTTGGAGTATTTAGTCTTGTTTGGGTGTTGTCGTCTTGAGTATTTAGTCTTGTTCAGGTCTAACACCTCTATTATCTCCCCTGAAAGCTCACGGACCTAGAGACAAAAGTAAAACAGAAGAAAAAAAAATCTCGATTTTAGGCAATTTTTAATTTGAAAACTAGGTTTTTCTTTGCTTTAGCCTTTGGCATAGATCTGCAGTGTGAAAGACAGATGATACAGAAAAGCCCATGTTGATATGAGGTTTAAATCAAATTGCAGAAGTGTTTGACTTAATCACCACATATTCAGCTAGCTAGTGTATATATTTTGTATTTTCCATATGAGCGAGAAAAAAATAACATGGCTAACTTATGTATTTTATTGTTTTAAATTACCGGTCTTGGCTATATTGAAGATTTTAAACCAACAACAATGTCTGCCGGCCAGCTTTGAAACTCAGATGTTGGAAAAGGCTGTACAGTAACCTTATGGGAAAATTAATTGAGGTGTGAGACCTTTGGATGTTGAGTATTTAGTCTTGTTTGGGTGTTGTCGTCTTGAGTATTTAATCTTGTTTTGGATGTTACTGTCTTGAGTATGGAGTCTTTTTTGGGGTGTTATCGTCTGGAGGTTTTAGTCTTGTTTGAGTGTTGTCATCTTGAATATGTAGTATTGTATTGATGTTATCATCTTGAGTATTTAGTCTTGTTTTGAATGTTATCGTCTTGAGTATTTAGTCTTGTTTGAGTGTTGTCGTCTTGAGTATTTAGTCTTGTTTGGGTGTTACCGTCTTCAGAAACTATGTCTTGATTGGGTGTTATCTTCTTGAGTTTTTAGGCTTGTTTGGATGTTATCGTCTCGAGTATGTAGTCTTCTATGGGGTTTATCGTTTTGAGTATTTAGGCTTGTTTGGGTGTTATCGTCTTGAGTATGTAGTCTTCTATGGGTTTTATCGTTTTGAGTATTTATGTTTGGGTGTTATCGTCTTGAGTATATAGTATTCTATGGGTTTTATCGTTTTGAGTATTTAGGCTTGTTTTAGTTGTTATATCGTCTAGAGTATTTAGTCTTGTTTTGGATGTTATCGTATCAACCCCTTTAAAGCTACACAATCCCGATAAAAGGCACACTAGAACTGAACAAAATCTAACGGTTATTACGCATGTTATACTAAATGATTACTGTATACGTGTGGGTTCGTATATACAACAAGCGCACAACCTAATTTTACTGAATATTAATGAGACAAGTCGGTACTGTATGAGACGCTTCAGGTACTTTATGAATCGACCACTAGTCTTATATCGAGTAGAAAAGCGGATTTTAGCAGACGGCATTTTTTACGAACGGTAGCGTCGTTGTGTAATGGTTAGCATTGCGGCTTAGTTACCCAGGGTTCGCGCGTTCAATCCCAGTCAGGACCAAATCTGGGTTAATTATCGAAATATTTCGAAAGTATTTCCTACATTACCAGTCCTTCGGATGGATGAGACTTTAAACCGAGGTCTGCTCGCTAAAATGCTTAGTGCAATACAGCGAGGATAAATAAACGCTTATACGCACACGGCATTTTTCCACCGAACTGATGTGACCAATCTTCAGTAAAAAGACCTAAAAGGAAATACAAGTTATTAGCAATTGAAAAGGAGCTAAAGATGTACTTACTCAAACAACCTTATAAGTCCATATTTATATATAATCCGAAACAATACCTATAATTAAACGTAGGGGCCTTTTAAAAAAGACCATTTCCAACTATCCCGTTGCATCAAAGAAACTATTATATACAAATATCCTCCTTTTTTATGTGTGTGTGTGTACAAAACCAAAGGGAGACATTGTTTATCAAAATTGGAATATTGGTAGAGGGGCCCAAAACCAAGGCTCATATCTAATGGTAAAGACGGAGATATAGTATTTGTTATGTGAAGTTATGCATGCATGGATTACACATATTAGTAGATTATAAATCAACATATGTTTAATAACTTCCTGTTAATTTATGCATGAATTGAAATATTGAAATTGAAAATAAAATGAATAGAGAGACACGGAGAGACATAGAGAGTCAAAAAGAGGGAGAAGGAAAGAGAGAAAGAGAGAGAAAGAGAGAGAAAGAGAGAGGCAGAGAAAGAAAGAAAGAAAGAAAGCGGGAGAAATAGAGGGAGGAAGGGAGGGAGGAGGGAGGGAGAGGAAGGGAGGGGGAAAGAGTGAGAGAGAAGGGGAAGAGAGAGTGGGGGAAGGAAGGAGGCGTGGGTGGAATTGAGAGAGAGAGAGAGAGAGAGAGAGAGAAAGAGAGAGAGAGAGTAGAGTTTCTATATAGTCTTATAGACATATGCGTAAGAGCCGGAGGAACCCCACACCCCAATGTTTCGAGGTGGCCCCCAATATTGATGTTTTCACGAAACAAAAAAAATGCAACACAAAATGTATGAATTGGCATTCTAAACATTAAAAATCTGATTGATCAGATTTCAAAATCAATGAAAATATTTTATTCAATCTATGAAATCAAAAAAAAACACTACCAGTTGGAAAAAAAAACATATATGGAAGATGTCAGCTTCCGTCTGTATGACGGTAATTGTTAACTAAAAACCGAAAGTTTTAGTATAAATATTAAGTTCAAATACTAGTAATTAACGTTTACTTAATTTACTTATTTAAATATTTAATTTTCTTTAATCAAGTTAAATGATTTGTAAAGTAATTTTAAATGAAAACAGGCCCGTAACCAGTCCTGAAATTTAACAGAGGCATATCCCTTGTTTTGGTGTCCGGTGGTATTACCCTGGATTTTGTTTTGATTTCCGTCAATGTGTTGCATTTCCCCCAGGGTCCTTATATACTAGTATATAGTTGTTTTTATGTAACATATGTACATTCCCAAAATTCAACCAAGGCAATGCCTCTCTGTGCCCCAGTGTAGTTACGGACCTTGAAAAACAATATGTTGAAAAGCAATGGTTTTTATTCACGGTGGACAGATGTAATGGACACTGGCTGCTCAAAACAGCGTTACCTTGATCCTGGTTGCTCATGTAAAGGACCCTGGCGGATAAAAACACGTAAACTACAGGACGTGCTGTTAAAATATATTTAATATTTCTTTCCAATAAGACACTTTTTGATCACACCCGCGGATTATAAAAACAGTGTTTTAGATGTGAAAGAACGCGCACTGTTTACACACCGTCGCGTGAAAGTACGTCTAGTTCTAAGAAACTTGTGTTTATTTCTAAAACGGAGACTACTATTGGCATATGCTATGTCTGGAATTATGTATGTCCATTGGACGTATTTAATACAAAATAAAATCTAACGATTGCCAGAAACGTTAAGATGTTTGTGCATTGCAAAGTAACGGATCCTGGTTGCTCATGGCACCGGATCCTGTTTGCTTCTGACACAGGATCGTAGGTGGTAGTTGAAAACATACATCTTAAAAAACGACTAGATATGTTCCCCTGTTCGAAATATCTCGGTTTGATATCAGCGGTGGAAGATAAATCTGCGACATTTTCAATTGGGTGGGGTTTGTGCGGGGGTCAACTTATGGAAAAAAACAATGTGCTGAGATATTTTAAAGAGTTTCACATTTAACGACTTTTCACCCTCCAAACATCGGCGAGGAACTCGTACTCCTCAAGGGGGCTGGTGTGGTCTAGTTGATAGCACGTTTGATTTGACCCGGATGAAGCCTTATCGGCGCAAGACAATTTTTTCTGTGTATTATTGAGTAAAACATGTTCCCATTAGCCTCGTCCGTCGGATTGGTATCTACACCGGTTCTATGTTTCGGAGTCTATCCTTGGAACAATTTGGTAATCAAAGGGCATCTTCTTGGATTTTTATGTATCCTTCCTTTCTTTGGGGCGACCGGCTATACATATTCAATATAATGTCTTGATAAACAGTTAAACAACATTCAGTTAAATGTTATGTGATAGCCTTTTCAAATCATAGTATGACTCCTATGAGGGTGCTCCCCTCGAAATCCGCAAGAGCTTTAACAAACAAAAGTGGCAACATTCTCAATACATCTTTCGTTAGAATTATATTATATGTATAAAATAATGAAAACTTGCAAATTCAAAGTTTACCATTGATAAATGCCTATTTAAAACTTGTAATTGACATTTTCCGTAAGTTTTCGGAGATTATAAACGGAAAGCTAAGCATTTCTATAGGGTGTTCAATGTATTACTCTACGCAGTTATATTAATTTGTGAATAAATGTACATTAAGAGTTATTTTAAACAACTTATCTAAATAAAAAAAAGGTTTTCTTATTTGTTGCGTACAACAACGGTTGCCTCTCTATACATGTCTGCCTACATTATGCCAACATTCCTGTGTATAGTCTACGTCATTAGTTGTTCACATTGCTGCATTTGTATTACATGTAATATCTGATTTTTTATTCATTGATGTATTTTGTTTCTAAATATCATTTATAATCAAACACGTGTTACCTGTTAGGGGCTTAGCTAGAGCGTTGCTAGTGTGGTCCCGGGGCAAACTCCATGAAACTTGTTTTATTCCCAGATACGCTGTGGTTAATTTTTGGGAGTATTTCCCACTATTTTATATCATATTTGACGCTGACATGTTGATTATATAGTCTGAGTCCTTATACCCTCTCGCCCCTCGTTTTTCGTTTGTTCGTTGTTGTTGTTGTTTTTTTGTGTGTTTTTTAATTTTCTGATTTTTGCAGACAATGTGTACACAGTTGCATGCTCTAAGATAATGCCTTTTGAATAAACCTTTTTTTTTTTAATATAACAACTGTTTGAGGTCATTGTCGTGTAAAACGGTGGCAAAAAACGTCATGCAGCGCGCTGCGGGGAAAATAAGTTTGGTTTATGTCTATTGCGGACCCATAGTTTATTTTTGGGTACTGTCGACGGAAGACAGGTCTTGAAGAGATGCATCGCGTGTATAACGTCACGTCCGGATAAACAAGTTTTTGAAAGAGTAACATAAAAAAAATGAAAATATATTAACTACGTTATTATATCTCCATGTGAACTCAAATAAAATATAAAAATTTAAAGAGGACATTTTTTCCAATAAAATGATGTAAAAACTTTCTCTATTGAATTAAATTATTTGCTGAATGATAGACGAAAACGGCGATGACTCTTTAATGATCAACGGAACGGAATGCAGAAATTACGATTTAAATGAAGACAAATCTTTGATGAAAATTCTAAGTGCTACAGAACGAAAGGATATTGAAGTTATTCATACTGGCGGTGGTATACAACTTATTGTCTTACCAACTATTGAAGATCGCTATCCGTGACTATTTCGTTAAAGAAAGTGACTCACTAAAGTGCACACGGATTCCCGTTACAGACAATAAGGGAAATTTGGTTGAAACAAAATACAAAATAGCCAGTGGTAAGTCGAACTTATATACTGTTAACATGTATCACACTACCAGCTCTTGCCTGATTAACGGAAGGAAAGTCGATACATTTGTAGAGACTGACTTGCCGAAAATTCTCAATATCGTGGAATCCGAAAATTCTCAATATCGTGGAATCAAGAGTACATACAAATTTCACAACATTAGAACACATTAACAACAATGTCAACTAACTTTATTAAATCATTTTGGCAAAAAATCTAGAGAAACCGCATCCCCAAAGTCATCAGTAGTATAGAAACTGAGAGTACGAGCGCAATTTTCATCTCTCGAAAAGATTCACTCAAGAAACTAACAACAGCTCACATGAGGCTAGAAGCCAGGCATGCCTTTATTTAAATAAAGTCACACCTGAGCCAGATGCCTCGGATGCATACTTTTAGCTACTCGAGAGGTCCTTCCAAAAGAAACTCGTCCAAAACTCTCAGTCTCTAATCAATCCGGTTGCTATTTTAATAACATAACATTTGCAACTCATTAAGCAAAGTCAGACGGAACCGGGCAGTAGTCTTCATCATCGCTCTGCATATCATTTTTTACAATGGAGTATTTTATTTTCCTACACTTTGCTATTTTGTATTTCAGTTCAAGAAGCTCTTCTCTGTTACTATTCAGCTCGTGTTCATAATTATCCATTTCAACCAGCAATCGTCTTTTTTTAGTGTCCATAAAATCATCACGAATTACTTCATATTCTACTTGGAGTTGTCTGCCTCTCATCAATTCTCTTCTATATTTATCTTTTAAATTGTTAAGTTTTCTGCAAACCTTTTCTAATCTTTCTTGTCCCATTATATAATAATATTATATGTTATTATTTTTAAGCCCTTATTTAATATTTTCAATATCCTTAAATGAGACCCAGCTATTGAAATCCTCATTGTAACCCTTCCATTTAATCAATGCTTGTTTCTTTTTGTAATCACGTCGTATTACTTTTTCAATCCTGAATATTTCTTGCTTTGCTTTTATCATTTCTAATTCATAAAAGCTGCCATCAATGTTTTCGTTGTTTAAATCTTTTATTTTGTATGTCACAGGATTTGTGTTTTGAATTTCATCAACAACAAATATTTCTTCAGTCCAATTTGGGGTATAGCCTTTCTCAAACGTTCTTTTATATTTGCTGATTCTAACATTATCGCCTATTTTAAACTTTGGCTTAATTTGATTACTTTTCATCTTTCCATACAAGTTAAAATACACTGTTCCTTTATTTTTCTCATCACTTGCTTCAGTTGGTGTCATTTTAATACTTCGATGTTTTGTATTATTATACTTATCAACCATTTCTTGTAACACGCCTAAATATGTGTTTGTATTATTTGCTGTGAAATATTTCCACATCCTCTCTTTCAATGTTCTATTAAATCGTTCAATTACTACAGCTTTTCCGAAATTAAAAGTGTGATACATTTTGATATTATTATCATCAAGGTATTGCTTAAACGTCTTGTTATAAAACTCCACACCTTGGTCAACCCACAACAATTTACACTGTCTTCCTGTACTGATTATCTGTTGAAACGCTTTGGTAATTTTCTAAACCAGTTTTATTTGGAACTGGTACAACCCAAGCATATTTGCTAAATACATCAATAACAGTAAGCAAATATTTAGTACCTTTATTGTACTTTGAAAACGATTGCATATCAACCAAATCAGCAGACCATATTTTATCAATGTCATTAACAATCACACGACGTTGAGTGAACTTTCTTCGTATAGGTTTATGAAGTTCATCTGCTAACTTGTCAGTCCATTTCAACGCCTTTTCTAGTTTTTTGAGTTTCCAAGACCAAGTTTATATTTTGCACTAATAACTGGTTTAACTATCAAATTCTTAGCGATCTTTTCTCCAATAGTTTTAGACTTACTAGATTTCAAACCAGTAAGCATGTTTTTATCACACATTGATTTATTACTAGGATTTTCGTCATAACAATAATCATGATCTTTACAAACAGCATCTAATTCATTTACTGGTTTTCCGATATCAAGTGGATTACCAGGACCGCAATATTTATAACCAGGAAGTGTTAACCCTTTTTTAGGTAATAGAGGAAGCAAAGCTTTATGAATATCAATATTTCCACCTTCTGTGTTTTTAACAAACTTTGTTTTAGTAATACCGCAAGATGCACAAGTTGCTCTTAACATTTTTTCTACCATTTTTGGCTAAAACATACTTAGGATCAATATTTTCAGTAACCTTTTTTTCTTTTATGCAATAACTCATATATAATATGATTAGATTAAACTTCATTTACAAAATATGATGTTATGATGTTTTCATTTTCTATCGGCTTGTAAGGTTTTAGCATTGTATAAAGAATATTGTACACACTGTTTCCTTCTTGTAACTTTTTGACAAAGTACAAACAGAAATATCCACACAGAACACTTGTTTTATCTTGGTATTGGATAGTGTTGTATTTTATATCAGGTATGTAAGTTAAAACTTCTTTTGGTGGGCTCAAGCCAAACGGATCGAAGTAATAATTATCATAGTAACAAGTCCAGTGTGTACCAGGTCCAATATAATCATCAAGATTAATAATACCACATTCTTGTTTATTTTGTTTTGTTGGTAATTTGTTCTTGCTAAACACTCCCCTGAATTTTTGTATACCTAGCTGCTTAACCCATTTTATTATATCTAAGTTAGAGATAGGTTCATTTTTAAATTTTTTTTTTTTTTTATAAATGGGATACTTCTATATGGCCTGATTTGTGAGTCCACTTGTAAACCGTATCCTCTTCTATCTACTTGCAAACCTTTTCCAGTCAAACCACTAATAAGAGATCCAATCAATGGAATTCCTAATGATGCAAGCATTCCAAGAAATCCTCCGTCCTGCTGTTGTTTTTTAGTTAGTTTAACAGGGCAGTGACCTTTTGACTTTGCTATCTTCTTTCTTTGTGCAAGTGTTAATTTATTTGATTTTAGAAGTTTTGTTTTTTTGTCACTAGGAACAGTTGCTGTTACCTCTTGCTGTTTTTTATCACTGGGAACAGTTGTCGTTTTATTACTAGAAGCACATGCCAGTACGTCTTGCAATTGTTTGTTTGTTAGTTTAATAGTGCAGGAACCTTTTGACTTTGCTATTTTATTTTTTTGTGCAGCTGTTAATTTATTTGATACGAGAAGTGTTTGTTTTTTATCAGCAGGAACAGTTACCATTCCATTTCCAAATATTTTACTAATACCAGTACTTGCCAGACCACTAAGTGCCCCTGTTGCTAGAGGTCCTAATATCTTTGGAGCAAATTTAGCAACTGTTGGTAAAATTGTTTTAGTTAACAAAACAGCTAATGCGCCTAAAAAGCCTCCATTTTTGGACTGAGATCTCATCTGCGATTTTGATATATTTATGTCTAATCCCCGTCCATCAGATTTAGCTTTGTTAATATTGTTAATCTGAGTAGCTGTTAGCAGCAAAGGAAAATTTCCAGTTAGTTGGTTATTTTTTAACCTGAGTGTTAATTCACTTTTGTTTTCATATGCTTTTGCCAGACTTTGTTTCTGGCCATCTGTTAAATTTACTGAATAATTTACGTAAGTCATATATATTATAAGTTAGATTAAACAATAACTAGTTCATTTCCAACAGTATCAATAACAACATCTTCCTCATAAAGAACGAGAGCATAAACTTTATAAGGAGCTCCTGGAGCTATATTTAATTTATATCTCAAATTTAGTTGTTTTGGATCAACACTGACCTCATATCCCTTGTAACTTAAATCGAAATATATCATTCCAAAGAGATTTTTAAAATTACCCACATTGAGTAATGTTCCAGTGTTTTTATCATTTTGCTTGAAAGAATAATTAATAACATCTCTGAATATTCTTATAATATTATCATAACTGTATTCAGTTTCTGGATAATAAACTCCATTTCCAACTTCCAATCTGGCTGTTTGCAAATAAGAAGCAGCATCACCAGCATTTAGTTTAAAAGTATCCAAAAGGTGAGGATTTCGCTCTTGGTGTGAACTCTTGTCTGACCTTTGCAAATACACAAACACATGTTTGGGATTTTTGACACCAGCCGTTATTCTAAATACAGATTCAGTTAGTTGATAACTTCCGCTTTCTTGTATCATTTCACGGAGGTAAGTCCATCTTGTTGATGTCATGTGATTTGTCATTACATAACTTAAACCATCTGAGTTAAATATCATTCTGGGTATCCACAAAACTAATTTATTAATAACTACTCGGCCATCATCACCATTTGATTTAAAAATTAACACATTATCATTTGTCAGTTGCAAGCTAATTTGAATTTGACCAGGAGGAAGCATGTTTGTTTCCAAACCTCCAAAGAAGGAATATTTGTTTAATGGAATTATAGAGTCAACTATTTGATTAGTTATGATTAAAGCATGACGAGCAGTAAATCCTGAATTATATCCAGCCTGATCTCGAGATTCTGCCGCAGTCGTGGTATCTAAATAAAAGTATTCATTTGTTCCGGTTGTTTTTGCATAATCATCAGAAATTTCAAGCAAGCTTTTGATATTAACAAATCTGTGAAGATTATTTCCATCGTAAACTATTTTTCCATTTTGCCTTACTTGCATTTGATCAATCAATGAAGCTGCATCGTTAATTAAAGCAATTCTGTCAACATCTGCAAAAGCGGTTCCATCAGCAACTTTGTTTACTTGAAAACTGATTTCAATATATGCATTATACCAATCAAAGTAAGAACTTCTATCATTTATTGTAAACTGATAACCACTTTTCATTTGTCTGGTATTATTTCCTGGTCATGTTATGGGGGTATCTAACTGAATAGGTACATGTTCATATCTATTATTATATTGATTACTTCGAAACATCTATATATACTAGTAATTAGATTATTTTTTATTAATTAATCGATCAATTCTCGCATTAATATTTTTGGTTCCTCTTCCGGATTTGTTAATTTTTGCATTTACATCTTCTTCAATTATATCATCAGCCGCAACTTTAGCTACATCTTTTGTAGCAGCCTTTGTAAGTTCTTTTAAAATCATCTCTCCTTTTGGTTTAGGTTTTATAACTGAAACTAACTTATCAGCAGCCATTTTTCCTACTTCATCTCCAAGTTTTTTAGAGCCGCCTTCTATGATTTGCTTGCCAGCAGTTTCTAATGCTTTTTTGCCTACTGTTTTCACAGACTCGCTGAATATCTTTGACCCGACTTTTGAAAGAATGTCAAATATACCAGCTCCAGTTAATCGATCAACTTGAGTATATGTTCCCGTGCTAGTGTCATAAACTTTTTTTAAACATGCCATATAACTTATGTTACATTAATTCCTTCAAAACAAAACGAAATGATGTGTGGACACCATTAAGATTAATAATCTTGCCAGAGAAATCGGTAATGTAAATATTAATACTGTTAATGATTGTTTTGTATACTTCACAGAACCCGACTCTTATCGGTTCGTCTTTGAAAGGATATGATCTCGTAAGATCAGCTGTACTTATTTCATAAATAGCATCCCCGTATGATCCATCAACAATAGAATTACTTATCAAATCACAGTGGATGTACAACGTATCGATAGAATTTGTTATGTTTGGTGTCACAGTTCCAAATTTAGTTTCTCTGATAACTGCATCTTTTTTAAACCCGATCAAGACATGAAAGTTTGTTTCTCTTAAATCAAGCATGAAATTATTATGGATGGTAACCAAGCATTTGAAACTTGATAAATCAAACTCAATTCTTATCGGGACAGGCGAGTCATCGGTTAAATCATTGTTTACAGCCAATGTTTCTTTGATGTAATTATTGATATCAGCATAACTGTAATTTCCATTTGTAAAAATAATACTTTTCCAATCTGTTCCATTGTGATACCTTATCACTTTGTTATTAAAATCCTCACTAATATTATACCACGAGTAAGTCATAGAATTAATCTTATCAAGTCCAATACCATATTGTTTGTTCCTGCCTAATATTAATGGTCTGTCAAATACAGTTGTAAAATTACTTGGTGTATTTGAGCTATTAATTATTGACGCTTTTTCTGATGATAATACAATTTTTTGTTCAATATAATATAGGATGGATAAAATAAATCACCTTTGTAGTACAATTTAAAACTTGATTTTTCAAAATTGAAAACTTGAGTAGCGCGAGATAATACATCTACAAAGATAACCCAAAAATGAGATTTCGGAAGAAATGCTTCAAATGTTCCTTTCAGTATTCGTTTGCCATTTTCTATTTTTGGTTGAGAAGTTGACTCACTGGCACTTAGACTAAACAAATTAAAATATTCAAGACCAATATTTGTATTTGTAACTGTATATATAAGGTCTGCTTCAACTACATAGTGCCCGGGTTTTACAATTATTGCACCGCCGGGACGTCTACCACCACTGGGATATTCTGTAGCATATTCTTCACTTTTTATAAGTGGATTGGTTATAGAAGTAAACGCCTGGAGAAACCCACCACGTTTGGTTCTTTCAAGTGGTTTTCGTGTCGGATATGATACATGGGTAGTTAGGCCAGTAGCATCATGCATGATACTCATCTCATCATCTATCGTATATTCAAAAAGCAGAATCCGACTTAAATAGTCTACTTTTACTTTCAACCCATCAATTATACCAAGAATTGCAGTATGCCGGCTATCAGACTTTTGATTATGCTCCTTGAGAAAAGCTATTTCACCATCGAAAGCTTTGCTTCTTTCATCCTGGGCGGCTTTCAATTGCTTTGAAACATCATCAATAGCAGTGTTAAGTTTATAAGTGTCAACCAGTTTGTTCAGAGCAGTCTCAAGTTTATCAGTGTCAACCAGTTTGCTCAGAGCTGTCTCCAGCGACTTACCGTCAACCATTTTCTTTTTGATGTCTTCAAATTCTTTGTTGGTTTTAGCAACGTTGGTGTTTATCTGTTGATTTAATATTTTAATTTGAGTTATTTCGGTAGTAAAAGCAGTTCTCATTTGTTTTGAAGCATCGGCAATAGCAGTTTCAAGTTCATTATTGTCAACCATTTGTTTGTTGATTTCCCCGATCCGTGTATTAATATTTTGAACACCAGTTCTTATTTGTTCACTTAATTTCTTGAAGTTTTCGCTCTCTTCCAATACATCTTCTTTATTTTCTAACTCTTTCAAAGCATCACCCAGAAGTTTTATTTCATCTTTCAATCCGTTTTGAATTTCAATCATTTTCTCGCGGTTTGCTTGTAGTTTTGTTTGTATTTGACTTAGTTTATCATCAACACCTGTTGTCAAATCTTTCATCATATCTGGAATTTTATCAATATTATAATCACGTATGATTTTTGCTACTCTTCTTACAGTAAATTGCTTTGTTGCTGCATCATCTGCTTTTTCTGGATTACCAATATTGATAATTTTATTATTATTCATGTTAAGCTCACTTCTCAAAACATTTTCCTGGTTTCTGCCTTTGTTAAGATAATTAACCAAATGTTTTTGTTTTACATACTCAGACAGCACCTTACCAAAATTTGTTATATTGACACTGCCAGTAGTAACTTCCTCACCAAGATCATTAAAAAGCCCCATTATATAATATGATTAGATTAAATTTCACCGTTGAAGTTACGCTTTACTAACTTCCTAGGCTTGTCCAGATACAGAAAGTCGTACTGCTTGTCAGTCGCTTTCTTGTACTGCTCTTTGCTGACATCTTGTTCTTTGGAAAGCATACCCAGCTCGCGATTAACCGGAGTCGCGAAGAAGATGTAATGAGAACAGTTCAAACGAATGTCTTTGGGAGTTTTATAATAAGATTGTGACAAGTAAATTACACAACAATTTTTGTGTCTTCCCTGGATGAAATAATTAATAATATCGTTTTGATTGCGTTCGCAAACATAATCATCAAAAATGGCTATCTTCTGATTATCTGATTCTAAAGTATCCACAGGGATAACTTCATCATTTGAACATTCTAATATGTCTTCGACTGGGATTTTATTCTTTTTTGCTATCTTTTCAAGTTTTTGTGATGAGACCTGATACTTGGACTGCTCTAAGTTTTTAGCAAACAAGTAAATCTTGTCATAATAAACCAAAGGTTTTAGCAACATGTGAACTAGTGTGTTTGTCTTGCCAGATCCCGAATTACCGCAAATTAACATTCTAAAACAACAGTCTGGCATGAAGTTCCATATCTGTTTAAAATTACCGTTTTCTGTTTTCATATCATAGTTTGGAATTTGCATTATAATAATACTTAGATAAAAGAATACGAAAATAAAGTTACTCAAAAAAGACTCGAAAAAGGAGCTAGTCGTGATTTATACACAGAAGTATTTAAACCTGTAACTAGTGAAATAACAGAGCAAACAAGACGGCTAGCTGAACATTTGATTACCCTTCCGGAAATACGTCAACAGTTGGCTCTTCTTCCTGAGGCAATACGTCCGCAATTACTAGCCCCACCTGATCGCGGAGCTATAGCACCACCACCACCGCCACACGTTAAAAAACCAGCAGCTGAGAAAATCGTAGATCCTAATCACCAAGCATCGATCGCTGATCACAGAGAGGAACTAGAGCAGGCAATAAAGTCTGGAACAAAATTAAGAAAAACTCCGAAAAGAGAGCCTAGGCCAAAACCCACGGAATAATTATATGAAAAAATCAAACGAAAACGTACATCATTTGATCCCGGGGACGAAGAAATAGAAGAATGGGAAGAAGAATAATGGGAAGAAGAACCTGCTGCGAGGCCTAAGGAACCCAAACCGGTGCATGATATTGACTTGGATGCTGGTTTGGATGCAGATGTGCTTAATGAGTTTAACTTCCCAATGCCATCAAAACTAATTACAGGTGGCAGAGATCAAGCAATTAATGATGCTGGTAAGCAAATCGCGAGTATCGGAAATTCTAAAGCTTCTCTTACAAAACAATGAAGAAAGTAATAAATACTGAGCAGAGGGGCGACCTTGAACGAGAAAGAGGGGTTTTGCAAAGAAAGACTGATGTATTAAATCATTACAGAGACAGAGTTAAAAGTGTGAAAGAGCATGCTCTCGTCTTTGGCCAAGGAATGCAACAAAATAAAAATTCCTACAAAGTTGACAAAGATGGTCGCTATGGAATGTTACAAATTGATTTACCTAAGCTTGTTGGTCATCACAAACTTATTGCCAAACAAGGAGAAGCAGTTGTGCTAGATATGAAAGTAGACGATGATTTTATAGACTTGATAACAAAGCGTTACAACAATGGAAAAACTTATTCAAAACTGTCTCAGAATGCTTTTAAGAAACTAACAGAATTGTCTGGTTTACCAATTCATAAAGGTTCTTCAAAGTTCAAAAAGATTTTAGGAGGTTGTTCTGATGTTGAATATTACAATAGTCCTGATGATTTGGTTAATGCTCTGGAGTTAGTATGTGGAAGTATCGAATCAGGAAATAATAGTCCACAGATAATAAATAAAGGTATTAGCATAATCGATGAATTGTTAAAAATAGGTAAAATGTCACCCAAAGAACACGAGCAACTATTTTCTAAATATTTTAATTAAATTATTGTCTAACTGTAATTATACATGAAAACCAAAGAAGAATTAATTGATCACTTGACGCGACTTGTAGCTGCATACAGACGCAGTTATAAATTGTGCGGTATTATAAACACAACATTACAGATTGCCAGCGGAATAATTGGTTGTGGTGCTCTCCTAGCATTAGTTCCAGCAATTCCTGTTTTTGTAGCCGCAGTTGGCGCAGTTCCTCCAGTAGTTGCTGTCTTAGTGAGTAAAACAAGAATAGCAGAAAAAAAGACTTTGTTAAAAACACATCATAGGAGTTTTAAACAACTTCTATCATATGTCCAAACAACAACAGGACTAGAAAATGATGAAGAGGTAATTAGGATTACCTTCAATACAATATTAGAGATTCAAAAGAATGATAACTTTACAGAACCTCTGGAAAAGTATTTGAAAAGGTTCAAGCTTAATGGACATTAAGCTAGTAGAGTAGCAAGTCGTAATTCTTTTCTGACTTGTTTCCATATCCTATCGTACTTCTCTCTGGTTGATTTTGTTTTAATCAGTTTTGTTTCTTTTTCTATTTTTAATATTTTAAATATTTTCTGAAAAATGTATTCAAATTTAATTGATCTTTTTCGGCCTTCTATTTTATCTAAAATCTTTACAATTTTGTAAAACAAATCTTCAAATCTTTGCCTATTTTTAGAAGACAAATCAAATGCTACCAAGTATTTATCTAAATGGTACTTCCTGTGGTAAACAGTTTTCTTTTGGCTGTAGTTGTAACCTGTGATAAGATTATAACCATTGTGGGTACCACAATTAAGGCAAACACGCTCGTTATCGAAAACTTCACAAGTATCGTTGCAATTCACACATGCGTATGTACACTTGTAACACAGTTTGATCTTGGTACAATACTTGCAAAGCTTCTTTTTATTAGTCATGTAAAATAAGATGCAATCTGTACACACCCCCGGAGGATCAATAATATCTAAAACTCTTTCACAATATTTGCAATTCATTATATTATACTATAGAATTATATATTTAAATATAGGCTTAAAAAAATATTATCTTATGTAATTATATAAATGGAACAAGTAGAAATTGAAATCAAAAACTTTAAGGAAGATCAAATGATATATGCTCGAAGGGTTGATTTTGAAGATGCGAGTAAATTAGATGCAGAGCTTTTAATTTTTTCAAACTTTCAAGATTTGACAGAAAGACTCATAACAATGGCAAAACAACTAAAACTGTCATGGAAAATAGAAAAAAGAGATATAAACAAACTACGTTATTTATGCAAAAAACAAATTTCAGAGGCAACCAGTCACCATCCAACTTTATACAAAGATTCTTTTATTGCTTACTACAGCATTTTGTTAGACAAAGGAATTAAAATTATTATGTACGGATGATTTTCCGGCTAGCTGGTGAGGTACGGATAAATAAAAAATAAATAATCTAACCGGGGAATAAATATTTTACTTTAAATTAATTAATTAATAGGGGCTTAAAGAAATAATCTCATGTAATATTATATAATGAGTATCCGAGAAATTGAAACATCCCCAAAACAGTATAGCAAGGTTTTTAAAGTAGATATTATTGATAACAACGAGCCGTTTACTCAACTGTACAACGCACACCACCCTGTTGTGAAGTTTCTCAAAGCAGAACTAAAAAAAACAGGCGGATTTAAATTAAGCATAAGCCTAAAAGTTACTTTTGCAAAAGAATTAAGAACAGACGATGGAGATTTTATTGTTAATTTTAAAACAGGTTACTTTGCCTCAAAGGCTGCAATAATATTAAATAAAAATCAAATATCAGAAGCATTAGACAAAGCACGAGAAGAAATTATAAATATAATTGGAAATTGGCTTCAGTTGGGAAGTGGTTGGCAAATTGAATCAGTAGATGCGCATTACATAAATCGAATAAAGTATAAGCCTTTACGAGGTAGCTCTTATTTGGATTTACCAAAAGAACTTGCTAATTCTAAAAAAGGATTGGTAAATATAAAAAATGAAGATAACGAGTGCTTTAGATGGTGCCATTTGGCTTGCACATTTCCTGTTAAAGAGATCCTCAAAGAATAACAAAGTACAAAAATCATATTGGTGATCTTGATTACAAAGGAATTACATTTCCTGTTACTATCAAACAAATCCCAAAAATAGAAAAACAAAACAACATTTGTTTTAACATATTTGGATATGAAGATAATCAAGTATATCATTTGCACGTGTCAAAATATAAAGCAATAGAATATGTTGACATGCTTTTGATCACCAAAGAAGAAAAAAATCATTACGTATGGATAAAAAACTTTAACAGTTTGATGTCTAATCAAACAGCACACAATGGGAAAAAATGGTTTTGTAAAACATGCCTGCAGTGCTTTACATTAGAACGTGTGCTAAAAATGCATGAGCCTGATTGTCTTTCACTTAATGGAAAACAAGCAATAAAAATGCCAAACAAAGATGAAAAGGTTAAGTTTAAAAACTACGACAGACAGCTAATGGTTCCGTTTGTTATATAAGCTGATTTTGAAGCAGTAACCGAAAGTATTTCTTCAGTATCGAACAATCCTAAAAAATCACATACAGAAGCATATCAAAAGCATACTGATTGCAGTTATGGGTATAAGGTTGTTTATTGTTATGATGATCAATATTCAAAACCAGTTGTGACATACAGAGGACCAAATGCTGTTTACAAGTTTTTAGAAAAAATGATAGAAGAAGAAAAGTGGTGCAAGAAAACTATGAATGCAAACTTTAAAAAAGATCTAGTAATGTCACAGGAAGAAGAAGCTAGATTCAAAAAATCTAAATCATGTCATATTTGTGGTAATGGTTTTTCAATAACTCTTAAAAAAGATGACACAAGCCGTACAGTAGCATATGAAAACTCTCTTAGAAAAGTCAGGGACCATTGTCATATAACTGGAAAGTACAGGGGAAGCGCTCATGGCATATGTAATATTAATTTCAGGTTGATTAGAAAAATACCTGTTGTGTTTCACAACTTGAGAGGATATGATTCTCACTTCATAATGCAACACATCGGAAAGTTTAAACAAAACATAAATGTTATACCGAATAACATGGAAAAGTATATGGCTTTCATGTTAGGAAAAAGTTTAGTGTTTATTGATAGTTTTCAGTTTATGTCCCAATCATTAGAAAATTTTGTAAAAAACGTTCCGTCGTTTCAATACATATCTCAAGAATACAGCGGTAAAAAGTTAGACTTGCTAAAAAGAAAAGGCGTTTATCCTTATGATTACATGAACAGTTTTGAACGTTTCGAGGATACTAAGTTACCTGGCAAAGATAGCTTTTATTCTCAATTAAATGATGAGCACATTTCAGATGCGGATTATGAACACGCTAAAAAAATATGGAAAACATTTAAGATTAAAAATATGGGAGAATATCATGATCTGTATCTTAAGACTGATGTGCTGCTGCTGACAGATGTTTTTGAAAACTTTAGAAAAATGTGCATTGAGTATTACAAATTAGATCCTTGCCATTACTTCAGTAGTCCTGGGTTAGCCTGGGATGCATGCCTCAAGATGACTGGTATCCAACTTGACTTAATCACTGATATTGACCAATATTTGTTTGTGGAAAAAGGATTAAGAGGCAGTACGAGTTATATTGCAAATAGATATTCACAGGCTAACAATAAATATATGAAAAACTATGACAAAAAAAAAGAAAGTAAGTACATAATATATCTCGATGCTAATAACTTGTACGGATGGGCTATGTGCCAACCGCTACCTACTGGCAACTTCAAGTGGGTTGATAAGTTTGAAAAAGGAAAAACAAATTACATTGTTGAGTGTGATATTGAGTATCCTGAAGAACTTTATGAGTTACATAATGATTATCCTCTTGCTCCAGAAAGTTTAAATATCAAAGATGAGTGGTTGTCAGACTATTGTAAAAATTTAAAACAAAAGTTTAATTTAGGACATTGCAATGTTAATAAACTTGTTACAACGTTGAAAAATAAAGAAAAGTATGTCGTGCATTTTAAAAACTTAGAATTGTATAAAACGCTTGGATTAAAGGTGACAAAAATACACCGAATACTACAGTTTGACGAATCAGAGTGGTTAAAGACATACATAGATTTTAATACTGCCAAGAGGACAGCTGGTAAAAATGCTTTTGAAAAGGATTTCTTCAAACTGATGAACAATTCAGTTTTTGGTAAAACTATAGAAACTTGAGAAAAAGAATTAATGTTAAATTGACTCACGACGAGGAGGTCCTTTTAAAATATGCGGCAAGACCTTCATTTATTTCTTGTAAAATGTTTAATGAAAATTTATTTGCCATAAACAGAATAAAAGAAAGACTAGTTTTGAATCGTCCTGTTTATGTTGGTATGTGTATTTTAGACTTGTCAAAATATTTGATGTATGATTTCCATTACAACTATATCAAAAACAATAATGATAAAAAAGCTAAGTTATTATTTACTGATACCGATTCCTTGTGTTATGAAATAAAAACAAAAGATGTGTATGCGGACTTTTACAAGGATAAGGAACTGTTTGATAATTGTGATTATGATCCAAAAAGTAAGTTTCATTTTAATGATAATAAAAAAGTTATTGGCAAGATGAAACTTGTGGAATACCAATTGTTGAATTTGTTGGGTTGCGTAGTAAGTTATATTCATATATGTTAGACAATGAGGTTAGCGCAAACAAATGTAAGGGTGTTAACATGTGTATTGTTAAAAAACAGATAGCACATGATGATTACAAAAAGATTTTGTTTACGGCAACAGAAGCTCACCATGAGATGAAAGTCATTAGATCACAAAAGCATAACATAAGCAGCTATGCAATAAATAAAAAAAGTTTATCAGCTTATGATGATAAACGGTACATACTAGATAATGGACAAGATACGTTAGCATACAAGTAAAATGATATGCAGAGCGATGATGAAGACTACTGCCCGGTTCCGTCTGACTTTGCTTAATGAGTTGCAAATGTTATGTTATTAAAATAGCAACCGGATTGATTAGAGACTGAGAGTTTTGGACGAGTTTCTTTTGGAAGGACCTCTCGAGTAGCTAATAGTATGCATCCGAGGCATCTGGCTCAGGTGTGACTTTATTTAAATAAAGGCATGCCTGGCTTCTAGCCTCAGGTGAGCTGTTGTTAGTTTCTTGAGTGAATCTTTTCGAGAGATGAAAATTGCGCTCGTAGTCTCAGTTTCTATACTACTGTCATCTACTGTTGCAAAAGAAGCCGTAGAATATGCTGTAACCACAGAAAAAAACATCTGAAAATGAATCTCCAACGCCAGGTAACTCTATAGATACAGACGAAGAAGAAGGTGGAAACGGGAATGAACGTTGTTCGACTCCTGTACTTATAACAGAGAGTTATTCCGTGAATGAACGTTGTTCGACTCCTGTACTTGTAGCAGAGAGTCATTCAGTGAATGAACGTTGTTCGACTCCTGTACTTATAACAGAGAGTCATTCCGTGAATGAACGTTTTGATTGCACACTTTCTCTAAGTGAAAATCGGCCCACAGATGATATGCTGATGAACATTCAGGACAGTATCAGTCAGCTTCATTGTTTACTCCATCAGCATATTGAAAATACGGACTTCCGTTTTGCTCAATTACAAGATCAATTCCAAAGTATCAAAAATCAAAACGTGGTCAATGTGAAATCAATAGAACTTCAAATAGATTATGTTGGAGATTCAACACAAGAACTGAAGACACACATGAGCAGCACAACTGCATCTATTCAGCGCAGATTACAATCTATTACCGATCAACTTGAAATCGCAAAATGTTCCAACTCAAGACAGCAATGAAATAAAACACTCTAAAGACAGACAATTAGAGAAAGACGATATAAAGAGAGGAAAACTAGAAGTTAATCGGGATACTATTCAGCGGCGATTACAGTCCATATCGGAGAGTCAGAAAACCAATTATTCATCTGGGATAGTCGAAATAGAGCACAAAACGAGATCAAACGCCTACAGCTATGTCAATTCAACGCAAAAATCAACGTTAATAATCGGCAGTTCAATATTGAAAGGAATAAATCGACGTGATTGCATACAGATGTGCAAATAAGTACAAACCCGGGGGCAACTATATCCCGGCTCAATGATATCATTAAATCGAAAGATCTACGTCAAATTAAAACAGTAGTTCTCTACGTCGGCGGCAACGATGCATCGAACGGAATATCGCCGCCGAATACCAACGTCTCATCGACAGGGTTCTTGGAGAAAAGTGCTCGGTAACACTGTGCACACTGTGCCCCAGAAAAGATGTGGATGCGATAAAACAACTGGCAGAAATTAACTCAATACACGTGACTGAATGCTTCAGCTCGTGCATATACGGGTACGGGACCGCCGCTACACATCTCTTCATGCGCGACGGTATACATTTATCGAACAAAGGGACCAGTACATTCGTACAGAACATACATACATCCTGTGAGATTATTAAACCCCGCACTGATAACAACCATCAGGATTTCCAAACTGTAAGACAATATATACGTCCGAGATGGAGATATAGCCATATAAATGTTGACTTTAGATGGAGGCAATAGGAAAACAAGAGCGAACCCTGCTATCATACAAACTGTACTAATAAGTACGACACTCTTTTTTTGTCTTCACACTGTAATACTGAAAAGTGTACTTGCTTTCAAAATAATGACTCTGTAAATGATACTCAAGCTTCCAAACGTGTAAACAAAAATGAAAATTGTTCTCTAAACAGTAACTACGTTAATGACACTCAAACTTCCGAACCTTTGAAGGAAAATAGCTACACGAACGACAATTGTGGTTTAAATGTTACACATGTAAAACGTTATAATAGGTTTTGTACATATCTGAAACCTATTAGCACAAATTGTAAATTGGATGGTAGTGGAAGGATGGATATACATTGTAACAAACATGTTTCAGAATCATTTTTCAAATTAAAACAAAAGGGATTACAAATAGCAAACCTAAATGTGCAACATATAATGCCTAAGCTTGACGAGTTAAAAGTACTTCTTCGGCATCATGATTCTGTCAATATTTTTGGCTTGTGTGAGACATTCCTTATGTATCGGATAATGAACTTCATGTTGATAGATATAAATCTGAAAGAAAAGATAGAACCCATAAACAGGGAGGTGGTATTTTAGTATATATTAGTGATAAGATTTCATCAGTACGTTGATTTGATCTTGAACATGATTTAATAGAAAGTATTTGGCTAGAAATAGCAAGCCATTTATTCTGTCTTTCATATATAGACCTCCTAATTCTTTAGAATCTTGGATTGATACTTTTGAAGATCAGTATAGCGTTTCCTCAAAGGAAATCGAAGAAATATACATTCTAGGTGACATTAATATTAATTACTCGCCTACGGCTGGCTTTGACAATCAAAAATGGTCAGATTTTCTCATTAATCAAGGTATTGTGCAATTAATCAACATGCCTACCAGAGTGACACTTTCAAGTTCTAAAATAATTGATCATATCTATACTACACATCCTGAAAATGTAATCGAAATAAATGTACCATTCATATGCATGAGTGATCATTATCCTGTATGTTTTATTAGGAAAATTAAACGACAAAATCAAGATTCGCTAAACGGTCATACAACTATTAATTACAGATCATTTGGCAAATTTGATGAACAAGAATTTAAAAATGAGTTATATAGTTCAGGAATAAATACTGCTGAAACACTCACTGATCCAAACACTTCACTTGAATATTTATACTCAGTGTTAAACTATGCTCTTTCAAAACATGCTCCTTTAAAACAGAGACGAATTAAACGCCCAAAACAGCCTGAATGGTACTCTGATAAAATTAAAGAGGCAAGAAAATGACGTGATAAGTTCAATAAAGCTAAAAAATTGCCAGAATTTAAAAAATGGAGGAATAAAACTAACCATTTGATTTCTTCAGGTAAGAAACAGTTTTTGCAAATGCAATTAAAGATGAAAAAGACTCTAAATGTATTTAGTCCCATCTTAAATCAATATCTGCACAGACCAATCAAACTGTTATTAAATTACCACCAACTTTAAATATTAATAATGTTACAATTGAGGGGGGGGGGGGGGGGGGGGGGGGGGAGGGGGGGGATCAATCAAACTGTTATTAAATTACCACCAACTTTAAATATTAATAATGTTACAATTGAGGTGGGGGGGGGGGGGATATAGCTGACGCTCTAAACCACTTTTTTAATATTGCTAATACAATAAACAAAACTCCACTATATGCAAATAACAACGCTGAATTAAAAAAACGTATTGATAATAAATTCAAACAGACTATATTTAAAATAGATTACATATCGATGTTCGAAGTAAGGCTAATAATTGATAAATTAGATATAAATAAAGCAAAAGATATAGATGGTATTGGACCTCGTATTATAAAAGCAGCATCGGATTGTATCATTAATGCTATCACTTCAATCATTAATAAATGCATAGATCAAGGCATATTTCTTGATCAGCTAAAAAAGGCATGCGTGATACCAATACACAAACATGGACCAAAAGATGACCCGAACAATTATAGACCTATCTCATTAAACACCAACAATTTCCAAACTCTTTGAGAAGCATGTTGCTGCGCAACTGCACTCTTTCTTTCGACAGTTAAATATTTTGTACTTGGCTCAATCTGTATTTCGTAAAAATCATTCTTGCCAAACAGCACTTATTAACCTTGTTGATAGCTGGTTGAAACAAATTGATTCTGGAAACTTTGTTGGCTTTCCTTGACATGAGAAATGCTTTAGATATGGTTGATCTTGAGATACTATTATAAAAACTGCATTTGTATCATTTTTCGACTTTAACAATACGTTGGTTTCAGTCATATCTGTCTAACAGGACACAAGTAGTCAGAGTTGGATAGTAATCAATCTGAGGAGAGAATCATCAAATCAGGTGTCCCTCAGGGATCCATATTAGGACCACTTTTGTTCTTGACTTATGTAAATGATCTACCTTTAACTTCCAAAGAAGCTTCAGTTGACATGTATGCTGAGGACTCCACGCTACATACAACAGGGCTGAATGTGTCATCCATTGAGAATAAATGACAAACAGGCTTAAATAACATAAATAAATGGTGCACTATAAATAACATGGTTATAAATCCTACAAAAACAACATGTATGCTATTAGGTTCAAAATATAAAATAAACCATTCTCGAAAACTCACGCTTTCGATAAATAATTGCCTGATACAATCAGTGTCTTCTCAAAACTTCTCAGAATTACAATAGATCGACATTGTCATTTAATTCACGCCCATATATGTACCTTATGTACAAACCTGACTCTAACTATTGTCACATAATACAAGCCCATACATATACATAATGTTCACACCTGATCCTAGATATTCTCTTTTAATACAGGCCCATGTATATACTTTATGTACAAACCTGACCCTGGATATTGTTTTTTAATTAAAGCCCATACATATTAGGTATGTACAAACCTGACCCTGGATATTGTCCCGTAATACAATCCCAAACATATATCTAATGTAGAACCCTGACTATGTTCCCGTAATACACGCAGACAGAGACCCAGACAGGCCAGGCAGAGAGCCAGACAGAGACCCAAAAAGGCCAGGCAGAGAGCCAGACAACCAGCCAGATAGACCAGGCAGAGAGCCAGCCAGCCAGCCAGCCTGACAGACAGACAGACAGCCACACAGACAGAGACCCAGACAGGCCAGACAGAGAGCCAGACAGAGACACAAACAGACAGCCAGAAAGAGACCAGACAGACCAGACAGACAGTCAGACAGAGACCAGACATGCTAGACAGACAGGCCAGACAGGCAGACAGACAGACAGACAGACAGACAGACAGACAGCAGACAGAGACCCAGACAGACAAACAGACAGACAGACAGAGAGCAGACAGAGACCCAGACAGGCCAGACAGAGACCCAGACAGAGACCCAGACATAGACCCAGACAGAGACCTAGACAGACAGACAGACAGACAGACAGACAGACAGACAGACAGACAGACAGACAGACAGACAGACAGACAGAGACCCAGACAGGACAGACAGAGACCCAGACAGAGATCCAGACAGACAGACAGATAGACAGACAGACATACAGACAGACAGACAGAGACACAGACAGAGACCCAGACAGGCCAGACAGGCCAGACAGAGAGCCAGACAGAGAGCAAGACGGAGAGCCAGACAGACAGACAGACATACGGACAGACAGACAGAGAGCCAGACAGAGACCCAGACAGACAGACAGAGAGCCAGACAGAGACTCAGACATACAGACAGACATACAGACAGACAGACAGAGAGCCAGACAGAGACCTAGACAGACAGACAGAGAGCCAGACAGAGACCCAGACAGGCCAGGCAGAGAGCCAGACAGAGACCCAGCCAGACAGAGACCCAGCCAGACAGAGAACCAGACAGAGAACCAGACAGAGACCCAGACAGAGACCAGACAGGCCAGACAGAGAGCCAGACAGAGACCCAGCCAGACAGACAGACAGACAGACAGACAAACAGAGAGAGACCCAGACAGGCCAGACAGAGAGCCAGACAGAGACCCAGACATACAGACAGACAGACAGACAGCCAGAGCCAGGCAGTCAGACAGCCAGACAGAGACCAGACAGGCCAGACATGCCAGACAGACAGACAGACAGACAGACACACGGGACCAGACAGGGCAGATAGCCAGCCTGCAAGCCAGCCAGCCAGCCAGCCAGCCAGCCAGCCAGCCAGACAGACAGACAGACAGACAGACAGACAGACAGATAGACATACAGACAATCAGACAGACAGACCAGACAGAGAGCCAGACGGAGAGCTAGACAGAGACCCAGACAGACAGACAGACAGACAGACAGACAGACAGACAGACAGACAGACAATCAGACATAGTGCCAGACAGACAGACATACAGACAGAGAAGAAGACAAAGACAGGCAGACATACAGACAGACATACAAGCAAATGTAGAAACCTGACCTTGGATATTGGCCCTTAAAACAAGCCCATGCATGTACCTAATACCTGACCATGGATATTTTCCTTTAATACAAGCTCGTATATACGATTTATGTACAAACCTGAACCTGAATAGTGTCTCTTAATTGAAGCCTATACGTTTTATGTACAAAACTGACCCTGACTATTGTACCATAATACAAGCCCATAAATACACATTATGTACAAACATGTCCTCGTCCATTTCCCTTAATACAACCTTATACATGAATCTAATGTACAAACCTGATCTGGATTTAAGCCCATACATATTACTTATGTACACAGCTGGCCCTGACTAGTGTCCCGTAGTACAAGCCCATGCATATAAATAATGTACAAACCTGAACCTATATATTGTCATTTAATTCACGCCCATATATATACCTTATGTACAAACCTGACTCTCACTATTGTCACATAATACAAGCCCATACATATACATAATGTACACACCTGATCCTAGATATTCTCCTTTAATACAGGCCCATGTATATACTTTATATACAAACCTGACCCTGGATATTGTTTTTTAATTAAAGCCCATACATATTAGGTATGTACAGTAACAAACCTGACCCTGGATATTGTCACGTAATACAATCCCAAACATATATCTAATGTAGAACCCTGACTATGTTCACGTAATACACGCAGACAGAGACCCAGACAGGCCAGGCAGAGAGCCAGACAGAGACCCAGACAGGCCAGGCAGAGAGCCAGACAGCCAACCAGATAGACCAGGCAGAGAGCCAGCCAGGCAGCCAGCCTGACAGACAGACAGACAGACAGACAGACAGACCCTGACAGGCCAGACAGAGAGCCAGACAGAGACCCAGGCAGACAGACAGACAGACAGACTGAAACAGGAAGCCAGACAGCCAGACAGCAAGACAGACAGACAGACAGACAGACAGACAGAGACCCAGATAGACAGACAGACATAGAGCCAGACAGAGATCCAGACAGACAGCCAGACATACAGAGAGCCAGACAGAGACCTAGACAGACAGACAGACAGACAGACAGAGACCCAGACAGAGACCCAGACAGAGACCAAGACAGACACCCAGACAGTCAAAGCCAGGCAGCCAGACAGCCTGACAGAAACCAGACAGGCCAGACAGACAGACAGACAGACAGACAGACAGACAGACGACAGGCCAGACAGACAAACACACAGACAGACAGACAGAGAGACAGACTGACAGAGAGCCAGACAGAGACCCAGACAGGCCAGACAGAGAGCCAAACAAAGTCCAGACAGACAGACAGACAGACAGACAGAGAACCAGACAGAGACACAGGCAGACAGACAGACAGACAGGCCAGACAGAGAGCCAGACAGAGACCTAGAAAGACAGACAGACAGACAGACAGACAGACAGACAGAGAGCCAGACAGAGACCCAGACAGACAGACAGACAGAGAGCCAAACAGAGATCCACACAGACAGCCAGACATACAGAGAGCCAGACAGAGACCTAGACAGACAGACAGACAGACATAGAGCCAGACAGAGACCCAGACAGAGACCCAGACAGAGACCCAGACAGAGACCCAGACAGGCCAGACAGAGACCCAGACAGTCAAAGCCAAGCAGCTAGACAGCCTGACAGAAACCAGACAGGCCAGACAGACAGACAGACAGACAGAAGACAGGCCAGACAGACAAACACACAGACAGACAGAGAGACAGACAGACAGAGAGCCAGACAGAGACCTGACAGGCCAGACAGAGAGCCAAACAGAGTCCAAACAGACAGACAGACAGACAGACAGACAGAGAGCCAGACAGAGTGCCAGACAGAGACCAAGGCAAACAGACATACAGACAGACAGACAGACAGACAGACAGACAGACAGACAGACAGACAGACAGACAGACAGACAGACAGACAGAGAGCCAGACAGAGACCCAGACAGACAGACAGACAGACAGAGAGCCAGACAGAGACACAGACAGGCAAGACAGAGACCCAGACAGAGACCCAGACAGAGGCCCAGACAGAGACAAAGACAGACAGACAGACAGACAGACAGACAGACAGACAGACAGACAGACAGAGAGCCAGACAGACATCCAGACAGGCCAGACAGAGAGTCATACAGACACCCAGACTGACAGACAGACAGACATACAGACATACAGGCCAGACAGAGAGCTAGACGGAGAGCCAGACGGATACACAGACATACAGACAAACAGACAAACGGACAGACAGACAGACAGACAGACAGACAGAC
>JAWPHD010014185.1:7500-10000 GCA_037043455.1 Cyrtodaria siliqua | reverse complement strand
GACAGACAGACAGACAGACATACAGACAGACAGGCCAGACAGAGAGACAGACAGAGACCCAGACAGACAGACAGAGAGCCTGACAAAGACCGAGAAAGACAGACAGACAGACAGACAGAGACCCAGACAGGCTAGACAGAGACCCAGACAGACAGACAGACAGACAGATAGACGGACAGACACAGAGGAAGACAGAGACCCACACAGGCCAGACAGAGAGCCAGACAGAGAGCCAGATAGACATACAGACAGACAAACAGACGGAGAGCCAGCCAGCCAGCCAGACAGAGAGACAGACATACAGACAGACAGACAGACAAACAGACAGATAGACCAACAAACAGACTGAAAGACAGACAGACATACAGGCAGACAGACAGAGAGCCAGACAGAGAGCCAGACAGAGAGCCATCCATACAGACAGACAGCCATCCATACAGACAGACAGAGACCCAGAAAGAGACCCAGACAGACAGACAGACAGAGACCAAGACAGAGACCCAGACAGACAGACAGACAGACAGACAGATAGCCAGACAGAGACCCAGCCAGGACAGACAGACAGGCAGACAGAGACCCAGACGACCCAGACAGGCACGACAGAGACCGAGACAGACAGACAGACAGACAAACAGACAGACAGACAGACAGACAGACAGACAGACAGACAGACAGACAGACAGACAGACAGACAGACAGACAGAAATAGACCCAGACAGGCCAGACAGAGAGCCAGACAGAGACCGAGACAGACAGACAAACAGACAGACAGACAGACAGAGACCAAACAGACAGGCCAGACAGAGAGCCAGACAGAGATCCAGCCAGCCAGCCAGACAGACAGGCCAGACAGAAACCCAGACAGACAGACAGACAGATACACAGAGAGACAGACAGAGACCCAGACAGACAGACATCCAGACAGACAGACAGACAGACATACAGACAGAGAGGCAGACACACAGACAGACAAACAGACAACAGACAGGCCAGACAGACAGACAAACAGACAAACAGAGAGCCAGACAAAGACCCAGACAGACAGACAGACAGACAACAGACAGGCCAGACATATAGACAGACAGACAGACATACAGACAGAGAGTCAGACAGAGAGGCAGACACACAGACAGACAAACAGACAACAGACAGGCCAGACAGACAGACAAACAGACAAACAGAGAGCCAGACAAAGACCCAGACAGACAGACAGACAGATACACAGAGAGACAGACAGAGACCCAGACAGACAGACATCCAGACAGACAGACAGACAGACATACAGACAGAGAGTCAGACAGAGAGGCAGACACACAGACAGACAAACAGACAACAGACAGGCCAGACAGACAGACAAACAGACAAACAGAGAGCCAGACAGAGACCCAGACAGGCTAGACAGAGACACAGACAGCATACAGACAGACAGACAGACAGAGAGACAGACAGACATACAGACAGACAAACAGACAGACAGACAGACAGACATACAGACAGACAGACATATACCCAGACAGAGACCCAGACAGACAGACAGACTGACAGAGAGCCAGACAGAGACCCAGACAGACAGACAGAGAGCAAGACAGAGAGCCAGACAGAGACCCAGACAGACAGACAGACAGACAGACAGACAGACAGACAGAGACCCAGACAGACAGACAGACATCCAGACAGGGACCCAGACAGGCGAGACATAGACCCAGACAGACAGACAGACAGACACAGAGCCAGACAGAGACCCAGACAGGCCAGACGGAGAGCCAGACAGAGACACAGACAGACAGACATACAGACAGATACCCAGACAGAGACCCAGGCAGACAGACAGACTGACAGAGAGCCAGACAGAGACCCAGACAGACAGACAGTCAGAGAGCCAGACAGAGACCCAGACAGGCCAGACAGAGACCCAGACAGACACACAGACAGACACACAGACAGAAAGACAGACAGACACAGTGACAGACAGAGACCCAGACAGGCCAGACAGAGAGCCAGACAGAGAGCCAGACAGAGAGCCAGACAGACAGACAGACAGACAGACAGACAGACAGACAGACAGAGAGCCAGACAGACAGACAGACATGCAAGTCAGAAAGACAGACAGACAGACAGACAGGCCAGACAGACAGACAGACAGACAGAGACACATACAGAGACCTAGACAGACAGACAGACAGACAGACAGACAGACAGACAGACATACAGACAGACAGACAGACAGATAGCCAGACAGACAGACAGACAGGCAAGACAGAAAGATAGACAGACAGACAGGCCAGACAGACAGACAGACAGACAGACAGAGACACATACAGAGACCTAGACAGACAGACAGACAGACAGACATACAGACAGACAGATAGACAGACAGACATGCATAGAGCCAGACAGCCAGACATACATACATACAGACAGACAGACAGACAGACAGACAGACAGACAGACAGACAGACAGATAGACAAACAGACAGACAGACACACAGACAGACAAACA